>JAGFPH010000233.1:226666-245527 GCA_018207615.1 Philaenus spumarius | reverse complement strand
AGTCTTTAGTAGGATGCTGTCTATCTCCGTGCTATATGCGTTGTGTATTACTTGAAAGTCGCTCGCGATATACTTAACGTAATAAGTTTTGCCAGCCAGCTGAAATACATCAAGACACATTTTGCTAATAAAAATGTAATCCTTCTAAAAAAATGGTATTAATTTAGCTTTTTAGATGGTAATCCAAGCTTTAGCTTTTTTCAACCCAATTCATTCCGATAATGATATTCAATTATTTAATATAACAGATTTCATAACAGTCCACTTAATTACACTATTCAATTAGTAAGGTGTCGGTATCGATTGACCACTGTTAAGTATTGGGTTCAAAATATTTATTAAAAAAGTAATTTAGCAAATCTTTAGAGCACAGCGTAAACTGTCAATTACTAAATACTAAATTGTATGGTTGTCATTGAGAAAAGAATAAAGGTAAGTTGATATTTTATTTTTCCTCTATGCGATACTATGCAGTTACAAAATTTATAATTATTATAAATATTTAAATTTTCATTATTATTTTATATGACCAACTACCTAAATAGGTTTACATCTTCTGAAATATTTAAATTAAAACTAAGCATTTAATCTAAATCAAATACCACTAAGAAAACCACTACATAAGTTGCACTAACAACAATTAACTCTAAACAACAATAATAAATAAAAGACAAACAAATAACACAATATACATTTACCTACTTGTATTTAGTATTTTATTTAGTTTGTTATGTTATTTCAAAAAATAGCATAATATGGCTTTAATTCTTAAAATTATGAAAATTTACATAACGTATGTGACGCGGGTGAAGATATGTGACTATATTTGTTTGGTTTCTCCAGAAGCAGGTATGTAAAGTCAAAATGTGAGATTCTCACTGAAGTTTAACCTATATTAAATGTGTCACTAGATGTATGTAGTCCAATCGATGGCATTTTAATACAACATTTAAATTCACACTTGAGATAACTTCTATTTTCAACGTTAAAAATTATAATCAAATAAAAACCAAAAATATAGTATTATAAAAAAAACTGTTGTTTTAAGAAGCCCTTATTAGATTTTTCGTGTACATTTCTTTCTTAAAATGTCTTGTTTTTCCCTTTATTGAGCGTCATTTTAAAGTAAAAAAATCACTATGAAACTCATCCCATAGTAAACGGTAGGCAATGCAGTAACAGTTATATCTAAAACTGATCAGTTGTTTCTCTGTTCAATCTCAATAAATAAACTTTTACAAAATAAAACGTATTAAAAACAACAAACAACATTCGACTTACATCTCCATAGGTAGCATTTGTTGCATGGTCATAGTCTTTACATAGAGACGACATTACCGCCCCAATCATCAGCTGGGTTATGATGAGAAGTAAGAAACCTTTCATGTTTATCTGTAATGATATACAACTTGATTAACGACTATATTGTAGCTAATATCTATTTGTTTGGTTATTTTAATAAACTGACTTATTATCGCTGTGAAAGGCCCACAAGAACTAATTAATAAAACAATCTAACTTGGCCACCTCTGTGAAAGCAGTATTTTACTGAAAAATAACTATTATGATTCATAAAACTGCTAAATGCCTGCCCTCGCCAAATGCTATACTATAAAGTGCTATAAAGATATATTACACAGCAAAAGATATGCAGCATTCAACAAACTTTACACCCCATACTGATTAATGTGTATAGCACTCTGTAAGCTACAAAGTTTTAGCGATATAGCGCACCTACCAAGCTTGGATATAGCAGAGCTGGCGTAGACGTAAAATGGTTTTATTTCTCTATCGTATTTATTATCTTTGTTTTCAAGACATGGTTAGATTGTATTAGCTGTCATCAAGAAAGGAAATAAAACGTTCAATAGAAGAGTTAACGCACCTCCCCCCCCCCCTCAAGGCGCCCAGCCTGCTAACACAATAGAGCACAACTTAAACGAAAGTGTAGGTGTTTTATTTCATTAATAAATAGGCTTACGGAAAATAACTAAAAGACAAAATGTGGAACTAACTAACTTTTAAAACATTTTGCAACTAAACCGTATATATAGCGTTTGGTTTTCATCTCTAGAGGAATATCGCGCACACAATATATAGTTTTATTGTATAGCGCTATATAGTATAGCGTTTGGTTTGCGACAGTCTTTACACTACACATTATTAAAACAATAATTAAGTTTAGCGCCTTTATAATACATAAAACAGTTTATTCCCCTTTGGGAACCCAGTATTTAAGTGTCTGCTCCAGTAAACGAGAAAGCAACCGGAAACGCAATAGCTTCTCACTGTATCCCTATCTAAACAGTGCAATTTCTTGCAGCTGAACGCTTTGACAATGCCTCATTTTAAACCATTTTATAAGTCTATCTTTTGTAATAGAGTGTTGAAAAAAAAAACTGAATATTCTTTATAAAATTTCGGATCCGGCTTGCAAATTATTTTTCATTATTAAGGTTTTATTGTGTTAGGAAAAAAATTCAAACTTTGCACTTACAAAATGTCATTTACATAATAAATCAAAAGCATAAAAAAAATGTAAATTGCAAATCGGATTCGTATTGTGACTGTGCTTAAAATGAGATCTTACAAAAAATTTTGTGATAAAAAATAAACGAAGTAAATGGTTTGAAATTTAACATTGCTCTTATGGGATAAAAATCCAAGATGGTCGCCACTACAGCAGACCCTTAACTAAATAAAACCTATTTATTAACTTTAAATAAAACACAAAAATTAACACTGATTTCCCAGATTAGGCCCAAAGCCATGTTTATGCTGCAGCAGCTGTGCACAGTTCATTATAAAAAATAATACTGATTTAAAACAGCAATTTAGTTATGTTAACAAGACTGAAATATCGATAGTTTTAGTATGATGAATAGTATTATGGTTTGATTTCCCTAAATCGACGTAGAACACAAAATAGTACAATGTACTCACCTATATATCAAACCCCTAAAATAACTGTATTGACCAAAAATGTGACACTAACACACATACGAATCCCTAAGAAATGATATGTTCAGTTAATACAAATAATATCCCGTAATGTTCTGCGTATATACTAAGTTAATTTCTAATGTTTTTTAAATATAATCTTACTAGCTGCCCGATCTGGCTTTGCACGTTTAGACAAATCAAAGTTAAATGTATATTAAAAAAAATATATATATATATCAATAAATATATAACATTATGTATTTCTGGTGGGGATTTTTAGTAACTTTGACCCACACCAAACCCCCCCTAAAATTAAATTTTTTTTTAAACCTTGCTTAGCTAGCAACTAGGGCCCTAGAGGAAGCTGCATACCAAATTTCATTCCAATCCGTTTAGTAGTTTTTGAGAAATCGTGATGATCCAATGAGTGGTTTTTGGCTTTAATATATATAGATAAACATTTGATCACTTAAAACATAAAATAGAATGTTTAAAATGGGTTGTGGTTGTACATATAATTAAGGTAACTTATGGTTTTTGGAATCCCAGTTGATAATTTGTGAATTTTGGTACAACAATATGACGTATTGTCATTTTTTTTTATTTTGTAATTATGTTCTGCTTACACACTTTCCCAACAGCAAGGGTTAATTTAACTAAATTACAGGTGAAAAAACCATTGACCAAGACCGGGATATGACTGTATATATAAGAGGCGTTGTCCAGACTGAATGACTGACAAACTGACTGAGGTGGAATCAACGTGGAGCAAAAACTATTTAAGATAGAAATGCGAAAAACTAAAGGTATATTCTTATGGATTCATAGTCGCACACTAAGAAATGATTTGCACTATTTCGATTTAAAAGCGTTAAAATAGTGAAGCAACACATAAAACAACAGAACTATTAGGACGAATGCTTGGCATCATATGTTTGTTTACATTCAAAAGTATAGCAACTAACTTATCAAATTAAGAATCATTTTATTTTTATTCATAACCAACAGCTTTTGGTTGGATTAACGCACAAAATATCTACGAAAAATGCTTACACTATTATAATTTAATTCAAACGTCTGTTGTTATATATTATAAATAAAACAGCTGATTTGGATCAACAACTTAATATTATGTTAGACAAAACACTTTTATTTGCAACCCGTCTGGCAAATTTTGAATAAAATAATTATTGTTCACAGCTAAAATATGATTACATTAGGTAAACGCAAACAAAAGTCTTAATGTATTATAGGTCAAAGGGCTGGTGTTACACATTATATTGTTTCCTTTGGTTGGTAAATTCAACATTTTTTTATAATGTTGATTATTGTTTAAATAATAGTTGGTTAAATTACAACGCATGAAGCAATTCGACTTATTAGGGTTGGTCGAGTCTATTTCGATCTCTGTTTTACATTAGATTTGTATCGATCAGTCATAATTTTCGTAAAAATATCAGAGTATGCAATAATATGTTTGCATTGGCTTGACAATGGGTCTCTGCTGTGGTTGGTGGACGAAGTGAGCCGCTAGATACAGTATAATACATTTAAAAATTATATCTATTTTTTTTAAACAAAATAATGTATACGTTTTGAAAGTTTTATTTCATAGTTAACTGTATTTCAATAGAGATACTTTGCATTACCGTATAAGATTACATAAATAAAAGTTAAATAAATGCAGTTTTTAGTAATGTTTAAAATGCCAAAAGAAAAATCCAAATAGGTCATATTTTTAATATTTTAAAGCACGAAAATATACACTAATTTCAAACAAATGTTCAAAACATAGCTTGGCGCAGTGGTTAGTGCAGTCAACTGGCGTAGTCAACACTCTTGTGCAGGTTCGTAATTAGTTACTGTCGTTCGGGTAACATCCGCTAGGTTGCGCTCCCGTCTTCATTACTTTGGCATAAAATAAACAATTAATTTTAAGTCTGTTTGATTTATAGTAAACACTTTAACACCAAAAATGAATGTTTTCGTCTGAATCCGGGTCAACATCAATCATGTTTGTCTTGGTAAGATTCATTTCCGGCGATAATATTTATTGCTCTATTCCAAATGTAAATTTTTAATTTATTTAATAAATAAAATATTAGTAGGTGTACTGTGGAACTCTATACTTTAGTTAGTTAGGTCGTATGTACGAGTAATGCTGCCCTTGTACGCTACAAAATAAGAACATTTAAAACTAAACTGTAGATTTGTTCCCAGTTTGTTTCTAAACTAATGCTGTTTTAGTAGTTAATGCAAATATTCAAGAAAACTAAATACCATAATAGCTACACAATGAGGAATGTGAAAGTTTCACTTTATCACTTTTACCTTTATAGATGCAAAGCTAGAGGAAGAGAACTACTTTCAAATCGAAACACAATTCAACTGATTATAGTTTCTTCCAAATGAATTCTAATTAAAATAACATGCACTTATTTCGAAAACCGTCACTGCGATATTTATAGGTTAAACTGATAAGAACGCATGATTGTTATTGTGCCGGTTTATCAGTAGCCTACATGTTAAAGTTCATTCTCATTAATATTATAGAAAAACAGTTTTAACGCTTATCTCTTATATAAAATGCAATGTCCTGACTGATGATCAACGCAGAGCCGATTCTATTAAAGCTAGAGACTTGAAATTTGGAAGGTACATCCGTCCAATAATGTAGAGGCGTACTAAGAAAGGATTTTGCAAAATTTTGAATTTAAAGGGTAGAAAATGCGAAAATTCATCCCTCCCATTAGCAGCCATATAAAAGATGAAACAGCTGATTCGTATTTATTAATGTGTTATTCTGGTTACTATGGTGATAATTCAAAACTCTTTCAAAAAAAGTGTGTTGATTTTATAATAATAGGCCTAACCTAAAATTGTGTTAAACCTTTGGTCCAAATAAGCTGTTTTATTTATAATGTGTAACAATAATATAATGTTAAATTGTAATATTAGATGTTTTAATTATTATATTTCATAGGTTTTAAAGGCCTAACCTAAAATTGTATTAAACTTTTGATTCAAATCAGTTGTTTTATTAATTATGTGTAACAATCATTAGGCCTATGTTGAATTACACGGGATACAAATTACAGGATGTTAAATTACACGGGATACGAATTACAGGCTTTCAAAGTTTCAAATTAAGCAATAGCGAAGCATTGCCGGGTCCACTAGTACATTATAATCTGAAGAGGTTCTTGTTTTCAAAAACATATGAGGTAAATATATGTAAAGGGATTTCTAGAAAGTAAACATTACACAAAATAAAAAAAACAAATTATTACACTTTACTAGGGGCTTCGCTCACAAACCTCGTCGGTGAACAATGATGAAACCGATGCAAACAAATTAAAAAATCCTCTGATATTTGTTCGGAAATTACGATTGACTTTAAGTAAAACACAAATCGAAATAGACAAGGCTAGCTCCAATAATTCGAATTGAGGCGTACGTTTTAACTTCACCAATACTAACAACTAAAATAAAGCTACTAATCAACATTTGAAAAAAAATATATTACCCACTAAAGAAAACAATTTAGAATGTAACACCAGATGTTTGACTTAATACAGTAAGCCTGTTGTTTGCTTTTACCTAATATATATAGGCTATATATATATAAACTGTTACTTGTGAAGAATAATTACCTGATTCTAAATTTGTCAAATTAATAGCAAATAAATCGGGTTTTTGTTAATTCTAGGCCTAACCTAAAGTTATGTAAGTTTTTTGTCCAAATCAGCTATTTATTTGTAATATGTAACAAAGATGTTTGAATTTAATTGTAATAAAGGAAGCATTTCCATTTCATTTTTTTTTATGTTTGCTTTTAATTTGTTAATATAACCTAAAAAAGCTGTTGTTTGCTAAAAAAGTGAAATAAACTTATTCTAAATTAACTGATTTGGTTCCTGTGGTAATGAATGTATACAAACATGAATTGCTAAGCTTTTGAACCAGACAACTGTTTTATCCGAATTTTCACTATTTGTACGCTTCAAAATAAACATTTTCCAAAATCCTTTCTCAGTGTGTGACTATGACCTCTTAAGAATTCACCTTTTAATTTTCGTTTTTATCTTTGGTCCAGTCGGTCGTTCAGTCTTGACAACGCCTCTTATATTCTTTGAAGACATTATTCACTTTTACCATCTATTTTAAAAGTATATTTAAATGTGCCACCAAGCATATTTTAGGTGTAGGCATAATTTTATTTTACACATTATTAAACTTGTTTTTAAACCCTGGAGGCCTGAACACAATTTCTTGAATCATAGCTAAGAAAACTCTCAAACAAGTAAGAAAAAAAAAATCAAAATCGGTTCATCCGTTTGGGAGTTACGATTCCACAGACGGACCCACAGATACACACGTTACAGTGTAAAGAAGTTTAAGTGTAAGTTTTGTGTTGGTACACACCAAAGGAATATCAGTAGAACAAGTGTTTCAGTCAGCTATAAAAATATAAGTATAATCTTAACTTATTACAATAAATAATAACCACCATACTAGGATTCAGGGAGTTCCATATACAAAATGTTCGTAAAGTCACTTTAAACCCCTTTAATGTAAAAAATATATCAATAAATATATTATACTATATATTTCTATGGGGACTTTTAGTAACTTTGACCCCCCCCAAACCCCCATAAATATTCCAATTTTTTGAAAACATTTCTTAGCGAGCACATCGGGCCCTAGAGGAAACTACATACCAAATTTCTGAAAATATGTTATCAAAACTTTGTATATATCTAGTGATGCCTAACAGGACAAATTGTTTGACGTATCTGAACCTCTACGATTTTGGGGGGTTTGAGGTGGTTAGTGGGTTAACAATTACAAATGTGAAGGTAGGTCATATAATACACCATTGTAAAGCTTATTCATAGGGAAACGGAATGGCCAAACTAGAGCTTAATATCTTAAAGTAACGGACAATCAAAGTTGTGGAAAATTATATTTTTATTATCGTGTAATTGAAATTATGTAAGTATCAAGTTTTAACTTTTTTCTTAACGCAATACAAAATTAAAATAACGTAAATCCGTAATTTTATAAAGAATATTCAGTTTTTTCCAGCCCTCAATAATTACAAAAGATAGATTTATAAAATGGTTCAAATGAGACAATGTGAAAGCGCTCAGGTGCCAGAAATTGCACTGTTTAGATACGGCTATAGGGTGAGGCGCTGGAGTCCCCGGTTGCTTTCTCTTTACTGGATCAGACAACACAATTTTAGGTTAGGCCTAAGAATCAACACTCGTTTCTTAAAGCGTTTAGTTTCACAGCGATCAAATTGGCAAATTTAGAATGAGGTGATTATTTTTCAGAACCAACAGTTTTTGTTGTTGTTTTTTTAGGAAATAGCAATCACAAAGAAATAAAAAAGGGTTAGGCCTACTATATCATAGTTCAAATCACTATTAAAATTATGCTAACTTTATTTTTTACTAGGTCTATCTGACCGGTTTGAAATATTACTTTTGCGTAGGCTATAACATTTTGTTCTTATATCCTCTTATTTATTTTAACTTGAAAATTTACCCTCTTTTTTATAAAAATACAAAATCTCAGCTCTAATCAATCCTCATTTCCTTTAAACTATCATAGTATACAGTCATCTGTGTGCATTTGCTTCGACGCAAATCACCGCGGGGGTTGTTAAGCGAAGCGAGCTTCGACGGAGCCCTCTAGTTTAATTATAAATGTACAAGTTTAAACACAGATGAGCCGCTGGTGGATTGGTGAACTCTGTATATTGAATGTTTGATTGTTGTAAACAGAAATCGTTTCTATATAATTTTGATGTTCAATAAACTGTGTTTGCCGGACTCGATTACACAGGAATAACGGGTAGTCGAGTAAATATCAAAGTAATTACTTCTGTTGGATTTGCAAAAATACGCATTTTATATTACCAATAAGTACTAACTACTCTTTTATACACAATACTTCTCTATTTGGGTTATACATACACTGATTTAGTTCAATTGATAGTTTTTTTGCAACTATTTTAACTACCTGTTATTAAGCTTATAATTTTAAACTTTTAAATTTGTTCATACCTTTTGTTACAATAAGAAAAAATAACAAAACAAAACAAGATTTAGATAACAAAAATATATTTCACTTTAACAACAAAACTAGGAAAATAAATTGAAATACGACCTATAATACATTACTTAATATAAAATACACAAAAAGGAAAACCAAAATCAAAATTACTTCTAAATCCTACAAAAAATAAAAACTTTATGTCATCAACAACAACAACATTTAAGAAGAAGAAAAAATAATGTAATAATGCAGCCTTAAAGGGTCTGCCGGTTTAGAGGCTACATATTTTTAAAGGAAAAGAAAAACACAGAGGTCAAGATGATGATATCGGGGGCAGTTAAACTGTTAACAAATTAAAATTAAATTTTAAATTTATTAAAAACTCTATTAAAAAAAAAAATTAGTTCTGTGATAATAATTAGGCCAAAGGATTTGCAATCATAACATAAATATGTATTAGTTCAAATTACACATACGTAACACACAATCACATACCACAATCCATTAACACTCTCTCATACCTATATATAGGTACACATTCATAGCTAGAAGTTCAACATATTAAAAAGAAACACAATATTATACAAAGTATTAAAAAAAAACGTCCATATATCTCTTACACTCATTTTACAGGCATCCAAATAAAATTTGAATAATAATGTATTCCTGCAACTACTTAGTTTTAACAAAGCAATTCTTGTAAGAATGAAGCATTTTCCTAAAAATTATTTTGTTAATATTTAACTTTAAGAAATGTTTAAAATTCCTCAAATTAAGATAGACGACTATTAAATTTTTGTTTTCTTGATGCTTAGCTTGATTACCTTCTACCAGTTAGTCTCATGAAGTTAAATACATTAAGGTTTAAACTAGGGGCTCTGCCCCTGGACGCTCCGCGTCCCAACCCCGGCTCGGCCTTCGGCCTCAGATGGCTGCTTCGCTTCGCTCGCAGGTGGAAAATTCGATAAAGAATCTCGTTAATCTTTTGCTCGTTTGTACATAGGTGACCGAGCATAAATTAGCTGTTTTATTTGGCAGCTGACTCAAACTCATTAAACATTATCTCCATAAGATTAACATGGGAAATTTGAAGGATTGTATACCGGAGCTCCTTCTCGGGTGAATAGCGGCTGAACGGATGATAATATATAAGACTTGACATATCTGTGAATGATTATGTTCAGTTTTTGATCCAAATTAGCTGTTTTATATATAATAGGTTTGTAACAACCAATGTTTGAATTGAATTAAAATATAGTTAGCAGTTTTCGTTGATTTTTGTTTGTGTTTGTTTTTAGTTTGTCAATGTAACTTCAAAAAGGTAAACTTCAAAAAGGTCAATGTAACTACATTTGATACTGATTTGATCCAAATCAGTTGTTTATCAAAATCAGCTGTTTTAAGCTTTTCATACGAACAGCTGTTTTTGTGTCCCTGATAAAATCAATAGAAATCTTTCTTCCATAAGATTAACATTGAAACTTTGAGGGCCACTGGGGCGTAGCCCTAATGTCCTAGGACTTCGGTAAATGGCCTAAAACCTTCCCAGGGTTAACCTGTGTTACTATGCAAAATTTCAAAGCAATCGGATGGACGGTATACGAACGCAAAGTGGACAAAGAACCAAAAAAAAACCCCATAAGGAATACACAGCAAAAATTTGCATTTGATTATAACGTTTGTAAGGCGAAAGATACATGATTTGTAATGCTTGATGGCAAATCTGGGCGTGCATACCTTTAATTTAAGACCCCAATTATGAAAATCGGTCGGGTATAAGAGCCGAACGGACTCGGAAAAGAAAAACAGATTTTTTTTAATATATAAGATAAATAAAACAGTTCATTCATTAAACAATATGTGTTCATTCAAAAGAGTTTTTGTAACAATTTAATTACTGAATGAAACTGTAAAATAGAAAAAAGACATAAAATGTCTCATTTTCAAAAACACTAAATACATTTTCACCACATTATCAGGGCCTACCAAATATTCATAAAATATTGAATGTAAATTTTATTGATAACCAAAAAATACGCTATTTGACGTGGACGGGTTATCGACTGCCGAGTTACCTCTTAATACCTTCTATCCGTATACGAAGTCCTTGGAGAAATCATAGGTTTTCTACCTTATCACACGTTTTTCGAAAATTACTACCGCTTTTCCACAGAGAATTCTTTGTGGAAATAGAAGAAGGACATGTCTTCATTAGTGCCGGGAAATTACTTTTCTTCCTGTGACGTGAATCCAATACGCTATTCGGTTGATTAGTTTTCAGTTAGGTAAAAGTTTTACACAACTAGATTAAAGTGCTGTTTAAAATGATCAATTACAATTTACGAAATTCAAGTAGTAGAGATTTATTTCTTACATCGATAGACAAAAGTAAAAAACTTAATTTTTTGAGAGAATGATAAGTTTGATTTAAGATCAATCGTATTGTAGCTTTTTTGGATGTACCTTCAAACTCTAGTTTATACCTCCAAATATATAAATAACTTCAAATTTGAACATCTGCACATTCTGTGAAAGCATTGAAAATAGAGTTCGAAAATATTACTAACTTTATACATTATTTGTTTAGAAAAAAATAAGCAATAAGTGCAGTTTGTTTTATTGATTTAAGTATTGATAAAAGTAATATCCACGTTGTCCTGAAATTTAATAAAATAGTTTTTTATTCGTTATAACTTTCCCTTAAATGATTTGGCGATATTTCATTCACATGGATGTTTAAACGAACAAATTATATAATTTCAGTTTTTATGTTCTGCGACCAAAATATTTATTTAAAAAAAACTTACTTTAACTCATTATAATAGTATTCAAGTCAATAATGGGTAGGGCCTATAAGTTTACCGTCGTTGACTTCGTTCTGCGTTGTTTTATGAACTGCCGTACATTCAAGTTGTTATACCGTCACTATGCAATAACATTATGAATTTATTTTTGTTTTAACTTTCCTAAATCATATAACTTTATAAATTAGTTACGGGTAAATCTCAGGTTTGCCAAACAATGGGCGACTTCTTATTGTTTCTTGAATGTCGTTAGTTTTTTTTAAATACAACATCGTAACAATACTGTGGAAATATTTTGGAATGAAAGTTTTTCATTCAAAGGTAAGCATGTTTAAATGTCAATTTAAAGTCCATTTATTTTACAAACACACTCAATTTACAATTGAATAGTCAGTGAGTGGAATGGCTACGGAGCACGACGCTATTAGGCAATGTAACAGTGTTTACATTCCACTGGCACTCTAGGTCGCTGCACGAGGTTCAGCAGAGTATCAATTATACAACTCAACAGAAATTTCATTTTAAACTTTGATTTGCACATTTCGTATATGTAACTGTAAATCTAGTGGTGGTAATACAGTGTTTGTGCGTGTGTGTGTTATGTTATGAGCTGTAACAAATTTTAATGTTCAGACGACCAGGTAACTAGACGGACAAAGAAGGTATTTATAAACTTATTATTGTATATTCAAATCTGAGATTATTAATAGTTACCACTTTCACGAATATTGTATTCGTAAACATCATAGCTACAGACTAAAGTTTTAGAAAGTAGAGTTTATTATGCTGGATCAAAATTGTTTTACATTCTTCCGGATAATATGAAAGACATAGCTTTTTAAATAATTTTAAACGCCTCTGAAAGCTAGAGTTCCTTGACCATCGAAAGAATCTGGCGATGTTGGAAAAGTATGATCGGTTTTCTATGTGTAACAGTTTAAAATCGTGTATGATTGAGCTCTTTAAATTGTATGTCTAATAAATATTAATGTTAATTGAAGTGCAACTTTTACGTTTTTATAAGTTATTTGTTATAAATGTCTACAGAGGCACATCATTTGATTTATTGAAACACATTGATGAAATGAAAAGATCCGCACTAATATTGGAGGTGTATAACGTAGTGATGGACAACCCTGCTGCAAAATAATCCAAAAATCTGTGATCATTTCCAAAAAACTCATATATGGCTCAGAACAGGAACTCTTTAATATCAAATGCCATTTTACACTTTTTGAAAGAAAATTAATACTTGACTTCTCTAAGCATGAAATGCTCAGTACTCGACTGTACATGAGGTTGATATGTAGAAAACTGATTTTTATTCTTTACACTTAGCGACTTTAGACTACGCAGGAACTGCAAAACTAATTAATAATAAAGAAGTGCCTCTTACTCAAGTTGCTAATCTGAAATTGACACAAACCCACGGTGATGTTTTTTTTACAAATTTTCACATGATCCATTTGAGCCCCAAAACTGTAAACATGAAATTTAACGAGACGCCAAACAGAACAACTAAGAAGAAATCTGCCCAACAACCATTCAATATTTGTTTGTATTTTACCACCCAGTATTTGTAGAAAAATATATCGAGGCAGCTTTCCCACACATGAAATTGCTAGCCACAAACTATTATACAAACATGTGTTGTAAATGCCTTTGGTTGCTTAGAAATTGTTTGCTGCATTTCAGTTAGTTTTGATTCAAGTAAATAATGTATCCAGACACAATCATAGAACCTGTTAACTGATTTTATTGTAGATAGGACTATGTCGCCCTGACATTGACTGATTCAGAGTGACAAAGTTGTAACTGAAAAGTAAGGTATTATTTAAAAAATACAAGTTATTAAACTTAAATTTTGAATAAACAAGTAAAAGAGCACTGTGGCGACAAAATCACACTGATTTAAATAAAAACCCCGAACCACAAAACAAGGAACAAAAACAATAACTAAATAGTAAGTTATGTTCAATACGTTACCCTTATGTACATTTCGATGACATGGTCATCATCCTCAGAGGGTTTTAACAATGACCTAGAGGATTAAAACCCTCTGAGGATAATGACCATGTCATCGAAATGTGCATACTGTAAGGGTAACGTATTGAACATAACTTACTATTTTGTTGTTTAGTTATTGTTTTTGTTCCTTGTTTTGTGGTTCGGGGTTTTTATTTAAATCGGTGTTAAATTTTGAAATATGTTTAAAATCCTTTATAATACAATATTATTTTGTATAAAAAATATCACAGATATTTATTCATAAATAAATTTGAAATAATCTTTCAAATAATTTCAAAACTTTAAATATATTTTTCTCAAAACTATATTTGATACAGTTAGAACCTTGTCAAACCAAGGTAGCGCAACGTACTCCACTTTTTGTTTTAGTTTTAAAGGGAACATCATACTGAAAGGTTTTGAATCGGGAACTCTAAGCTTCAGTGTCAGGTACATTAACGACTCGACATCCATCAATGTACACCAAATACAACAACATTATTTAAACCTGAATTATATTTGCAAAAGCTAAACCAAGCGGAAAAGCCATTACATCCTCGTAATCGATAGTCTCATGCATTTGTTATTTAAATCGATTAATGTAGTTCCCGCCTTGAATGCAATGAGAAATAGTAAAAACAAACGGCAATTTAAGTTCCAGACTTAGACGTTCGGACTGATCAAATATTTTCCTTACAATAGATATGTTTATCTTGTAATAGATATTAACTTAAACTTTTATACTGTTTTTCTACAGACTTGTTTTTGGGTTTGTTTAGCTGAAGGATTTCAAAAAAGTAAAATTAATTTACAGGATCATTTACTTAACAAATATTCGTTAAAAAGACGAGGAACTTCGCTTTCTATACCTTACACTTACGCTTTGTAGTCAAGCAGTAGAGCAATTTAGTTTTAACATATTAGTTAATTTTTTAACTTAAATATTAGATGAAATGTTAAGTAAATTATTTAAGTTAAAAATTATAATAAACCTTCAACTCAATCTATATTATAATGACTGACTGTCATAGTATCAATGCAGACCAAAAACTAATTAAGATACGTATACGGAAATGAAAGGTCTATCCATATGGGGTCGTAGACTCACATTAAGAAAATACTTTTTAAATTTTAAAGCATAAAAACAGTTTAATTCGGGGGGGGGGGGGGGTTACTCACAGCACAATAACATATAAAACAGCTGTTCAGATCAAAAGCTCAACAACTCTTGTTTGGTTACATTCGTTACCATAGCAACCAACTTAACAAATTTAAAATCAGTTTACTATTCTTCACAACCAACAGTTTTTTTCAGATTAGATTTACAAACTAAAAGCAAACACATAAAAAAATCTACGAAAATGCTTAGCGTATTGTAATTAAATGCAAACATCTGTTGTTACATATTAAAATTCATTGTGTTTGTATCCAAGTCACTTAGATTAAAAGGATAATTATGTCCGTCTGAGTGACTTATTGTTATATAAGTAGATTACTTACTTTACATAAATTGATTTTTGACGCGTTTCGGAAGTAATTCCATCTTCAGAATTTCACTCTGTTGAGGTCGTTAATACATTAAAACAATTCACAGTACAACATAACACATATACACATTACACAAATATCACAAATAAACACCGCGTGTGCACACTGTCGAATACGTTTAGCTACTGAGGGTACGCTGGGTCTCTCACTTGTAGTACCGCTTAATGTTTGCACTTCGTATCAAACTTCTTAGCGAGGTCATACATTAGATTGGATTTAAAGATTAATTGGTCATTAAACATATGTTCAGGATTTTTTAACTGCGCTTTATATATTTCATACTCTTCAAACGCGTCCATTTGTTTGCTCTTTCTACATATGTGTAACGGTTGGAAGTTGGTTTCAAAATTAGAGTATGAATGATCTTCTTCTATAATGTGACGTGCATAGTTGGACCTGGTATAGGCTATTCCGTTACTTGGAAGATGTTCTTTATAACGTTTTTTTAAACTGCCTCCCTGTCTGTCCTATATAAAAACATTCACATTCACATTCACCACAATTGATTCTATAAATCCCTGACTTTTGTTCCAACGGCGTTATTTTTTTGGGTTTAATGATGTTCTTAATATTGTTGGAAGTGCGGTACGACATTTTTACATCAATCTTCCTCAGCGTGTTGGTTAGGATACTAGGCAGAATAGCTCCATATTCAATAGATCTGAAATGTTTTTTAACCTGTTCTTTCATTGGTTTCTGCTTATTCATTGTGTGCTTTTTAAGTATTTTGTCCACTATAGAACTCCTGTATCCGTTTTCCACGGCTATATATTTTATAATATTCAGCTCGTTCTGGAAGTCTTCTTTACTGAGTGGTATTGACAATGCTCTGTGTATAAAGCTATTGAAAGCAGCCATTTTTTGCGCAATAGGATGGTGGGATTCCGCGTGAATCATAGAAACAGTAGTTGTGAGTTTTCTGAAAATCCTGTATTGAAGTACATCTGATCTGATTACCGCAAGGTCCAAAAAATGTAACCTTCTCTCCGACTCCACTTAAAGGGTGAACTGGATTTGACTGTTAATAATGTTCATGTAGCTTTTCATATTTTCGATCTGTCTAAACGTTCCGTTGAATAACACAAACGTGACATCAACATACCTGGAATAACTTATTATGTTACTATAGTATTTATTTTGTTTTGATAGAAGGTATTGGTTTTCAAACTCGTTTAGATAGATGTCAGCCAACATCCCCGAGAGTGGCGAACCCATTGCTATTCCTTCATTTTGGATGTAGAATTCGTTATTATACATGAAATAATTCAGTTTAATACCACTTCCAAAATTGATAACAGATCATTAATTATGTGGGGGTCTAATATTTTAGCTTCCAAAGGACGTTTATTTAATATAGATATTGTTTCCTTAACTGGGACATTGGTATAGAGATTAACAATATCGAAAGATGCCATTTTATAGGTAGGTTGTAATTTTATTTCACTGATTTTGTTAGTAAATTCAATGTTGTTTTTCAAACAATAGTTATTTGTTACATTATAGAAGAAGATCATTCATACTCTAATTTTGAAACCAACTTCCAACCGTTGCACATATGTAGAAAGAGAAACGTTATGTGAAACGTTATGTGTTATGTTGTACTGTGAATTGTTTTAATGTATTAACGACCTCAACAGAGTGAAATTCTGAAGATGGAATTACTTCCGAAACGCGTCAAAAATCAATTTATGTAAAGTAAGTAATCTACTTATATTACAATAAGTCACACAGACGGACATAATTATCCTTTTTTGTTACATATTAGAAATTAAAACATCTCATGTGGGTACAAATTTTAAAATAATGTTAGGTTGTAGCCCTACAGTGAACCAAAACACTTTTATTCGAAAGCAATTTGGCAAATTTGTAATGTGGTAATTATTCTTCAAAACTAACCGTTGTTTTTAGAAAAGGTTAAGTCCTCTGCCATAGCTCAACGGCTATGGTACTTGCCTCATAAGCAAGACGTCCCGGGTTCAAATCCCGCGGGGGACCATAAAATATTAAAAACCCAAAAAAAACATGCTCGTTAGCCGAAAAGGCCCAAAGTGGCATGGAAAGCAAAAAAAAAAAAAAAAAAAAAAAGAATAGGTAAAAGCAAACAGAAGGTTTAGTGTATTAAGTCAAACATCTGGTGTTACATTCTATTGTTTCCTTTCGTTGGTCATTTCGAATTTTGTTTGAAAAGTTTATTATTGATTATTTATATATTAATTATGAAATTACAACGTATGCCGCAATCCGAACTATTGGGATTGGTCGTGACTATTTCAATCTCTATCTTACATTAGCTATGCATAAGGTCACCGCTCAATCGTGATTTCCGTAAACATATTAGAGTGTACAATAATATGTTTGCATTTGCTTTGCCGCGAGGGTTGTTGAGAGAATTGGGCAGGTGGCGGGACTCTCTAGTGCACACTACGTTTTATTGTGTCTAATTGATAAAGTAATAAACATGTCAGTTTGTAGCAACCAGAATCATGAATTTTGTACCATGTAAAAGCCATTGTAAAACTATTGATATTGTTTATTTTACTGTCGATGTTATACAAAAATTTTAAAACGTTACAATCGATTTCTTCAAGTTAGCACTTGTGTGCGGTGGTAACGATTTCTCCTCACGTCTTGTATAGGTTTACGTAATCTAAAACATGTGGTCCCCGCGGGCGTTTGAAACAAAGAGAAGATTCGATATTCTAGTAGGGCTTTGTCCTTTAAATGCATATTTAAAATGAAGCCCAACATAGAGCTACAATTCTAACTTATTTACATAGTATAACATTTATATAAAAATCATTTATTTAACATACCTTTAAACTTTCAAATCTGTAATATCAACAGGGAGGGTCTGCAATATATGTATACAAAATAATAATTAAACAGAAAATAATTTAAATTTACATGTAGTTCTGTAAATAATTTATATGCAATTCAAATTTACATTTGTTATTTATTTTACTCTTATAAATTTATATGCAATGTTCAACTCTTTAAAAGTAACAAAGCCTTTTATATTTCGTACCAATTATTTCACATAACTAAACCTTCTGCATGTAAATACTACCACTCTTTTGACACTCTGAGGTGGAAGAGTTTAAACCAATGATGAAGTTGTAATTTCTTTAAAACTATAGTTTTAAAAGCTAGCAATACATTAAATCACGCAGTTGAACCTGTGGCGTAAGTAGGGCGAATTTACATAATAATTAGGTTTATTAAATTGTTCTACTCACGAAGGCGCTGAGCGAGTTTGTACCTCGGGCCATTGATTATGGCCTTTGCTTATAGACGAGTTTGCACTTCAAACTTACGATCTCGGATCAGAAGCTGCACCCACTGTAAAATCCGTGGATCTGAACCGGGTACTTTTATTGAATTTACGTTTTGATCGATTTTGGGAGACCAGATGGGCTATATCGTGTAAAACCAAGATGAGCAGAATTATATCCTCTACAATGTGTTTCCTACAAAACCCTCAAAAAGTTTAATT
>JAGFPH010000233.1:199644-213715 GCA_018207615.1 Philaenus spumarius | reverse complement strand
AGAATTTTGTCTCCAAGAGTATGATATTTTTTTAAAAACGCAATTTGAACAATTGCGGGTTTTAAATGGATTTAGGATGAGCAATGTCCGCGTAACCTACCGCCACTAACTAAGCTGGAGTCGCAGGTTGCTTTCTGTTTTACTAGAGCCGACCCTTAACCCGAATATTATCGAATCCTGCCGTTTTCTGCAACCGCCACATCAAACATTTTTAATGTATTGAAACATTTTAAATCACTGCTGAATGATGACGGAAATGTTACACATACAGTGTTAAATTAAAGCAGTATTCCAACAGTGCAAAATAACAGCTGATTGATAAATACATCATACTACAGCTGCAACGCAATTCATTGCGTTAATTCCCATTAAACATAATTGATATACTTGCCATATTTGTTTTTACAAATGACAGCCCGTAGCTCCTCAACGGCTTCGCTTAGAGAAAAATACCGTAGAAGGAAAGTGTCATAAAATAATAAATAATGTTCTACCAAAAAATTCAATAAAAATATGCTTTATGTATTTGAAAAATAAAAGGTGGTGGACATATTGGAAAAATTACGAAGGTTTAAATACGTTAACTCCTTAATTTTAATGTAGGTATAAATCCTGATAAGGTTCCACATTTAATGTTTTTAGAGGAACTGATAGTTTCCGAGATCCCAATGGTGGATCACACTGCATACAACTCATACTACTTTATTAAATTGAATCACGATAACAACATTTTAAAGATAACCAATTACAATGATATTAGAGGTTCATAACTGGAGAGGCTCTCCTCTACCATTTCGAAGACAATATTCATCAGTTTCATGCAATTAATATTTGCCCAATTAAATATATACACTAATAACATATGTCAGATACAATAAAATGTAAAGTTTCCAATAAATTACTCCATATTTAATAAATAAAACCAAATATATTATTAGATGTTTAAAATACGGTGATTTACTTTAAGCCCTGTTACAAATAAACAGCTGATTCGGATCATAAGCTTAGCAACATATGTTACATTCATTACCATGGCAACCAATTTGGAAAAATTAGAATCGGTAATTTTTAAACAGCCAACAGCTTTTCTAGGTTAGATTAATCTCTACTATATATACAAAAAACACCTGTAATTCGCGCAAAAACTCTGCCAACTGCTCATACTTTAGGATTTAAGTCACTACAGTCCTACTACCCTACTCCAATCCAAGTGTTTCTGTCCTTTTAATAAATCAATGTATGTTGTGCAATGTATGTTTGAACAAACAAATTACTTTCTATACTCTCATTAACCTTGCTAAAACAATAGACAGGCCGTGTATTGTGGGTTTTGTTTATTCCGTAATTAATTTCACTGACATGAGCTGTCGAATAAAGAATAGCTAAACTGTAGCCGACCACGCATTTAAATTACATGACAGTCGACCGGATTATTTACTTTGTTATTGTAAAATCAAATGTTTATTTTGACGTTTACATTTTCATTTGTTTTCCTGGAATTTTATTTCAATTTAATATTTGCACATACCTTATTGGTATAAACGTGACGTTTATTTTAAATATATTGTGTAAATCGACAATTTTAAAATGTTGCTCTCTACAAATATTTAAACGTTTAAAATTAAACATGTAAACGGGGTTTTGTTATATTTTGCTAGAATATCAAAGTGTATATTTTCAGATTTCAAAATTAGTCCCTAAAGAAGGATTGATCATATTTTAAGTA
The DNA here is from genome assembly GCA_018207615.1 of Philaenus spumarius. Classification (NCBI taxonomy): domain Eukaryota; kingdom Metazoa; phylum Arthropoda; class Insecta; order Hemiptera; family Aphrophoridae; genus Philaenus; species Philaenus spumarius. The sequence continues at coordinate 211,989 of JAGFPH010000233.1, read as the reverse complement.
CTTTTCTTCGAAAATGTTTCATTATTTGTGTACAAGTTATTGTCTCGTATCTAGTAATAATCTCTTTATCAATTATCGAACTAAAGCTAACATATTGATATGCAAGGTACAATATATACAAGTTACAGTATATAAACATAGGTCCGAAGAGCTTCGTTTTCTAGATATGCGCTAGAGAAATCTAGAGAAATATTTGACTGATTGACTTCAAACTTAGCATACAGTTTAAACAAACAATGATCTATCTCAAGAAAAATAATCGATTATATCCAATCGTACGTTTCAAAATAACGGCTGTTTGAAAATTTCAAACCAGAATGACTATTCTATTATCCTCCATCGGATTGTTTTGACAGTTACACCAGCCGATAAGAAATGAAAAGGGCTACAAGAAAAGGTATCTTGACATTTTTTGTTATAATGTACGGGTTTTGAGTAATTTAGGTTTTGTACTAAATCTCTGAAAATCTTATAGTTTGGATAATTTGGTATGCTTTTAGAAAGCTTATTTATGAACTTTGCACCAACTTGTGAGAAAAGTTTACTGTATAAATAACCTGTGCTGCCTGGCACGATACTCACAAGCTTGCCTGGTGCTATGGTTGTTGGTTTTGGGCATGATCATACTTGAAATAAAAAAAAACAATACTTCAAGTATGTAAATACACGAAAATGTGAGTACTCCGAATTTCTTGAAATATATTTTACACCTTTGTTTTTTATTTAGCCCCGCAATAAGACTTATGGGTCTTTTTGCAAGGCAAACACTGTTTACCTATTCTGAACTGATGAGTTTTCCCAAAGAAGAATACTAGGCTGTTGAAAGTATCGATTTACTACAGTATATAATAAATCTGAATACATATATGTATGACATTTTAATAATACCTCAAAACGTGTTCTGGGGATCATTGTCGGTGCTCACTTATTACTCCTAACCTTAGATATCACCATAAGTGTCACTGCAATAGCTCATGTTTCCTAAATAAATTAGCTAATAATACAATCAGAGCAAATATTTGATGTTGCACTCAACTGCACTATAAACCCCAATAATAATAAAGTATTGGTTAAACTAATGGACAGACAGAAGTAAACAAATAGTTCAAAGTTATACGCAAAGCCATTCAAACTGACAAAAGTAATAATTTTCTCATTTTACAATTCAAGATCAAACAGTAAAGTCGTTATTTCGACCTAATCGATACTTGTTTATTGGACACCGATTGACATAGTAGCCATCCTTTAGCAGTGAACCCAAGTGGAACGTAAACAATGTTAAAACCAGTATTATACTTGATCCCCAAAGCCATTCAATGGTACAGTGGAGTCGATCGGAAATTTAGAGAGTTTTTAGAACGCAATAACTGTTTATTCGTACGTGTAATGCTTTATATGTGAGCTAAATGTGACATTTGTAGCAACTTGGTGCTTTTTGACGCTTCCTTCTTTCTCTATTCCAAACTACGTGTTTTTCCATCGTTCATCAGGTCAAACAAATCTATAACGTTATACTATGAGACAAAATAATGCACTAAGTTGACATACATTGTTAAACTATTGAACGGGACGCTTTAATGGGTTACGAAATAATCTCTGAGGTAGTTTAATAGGAAAATGCTGAATCAAAATTCGATCTGTGTTATTTTTACGTAATAATGGAAAACCAAAAGATTTATTGCCATTAATTATTTTATTGAGATATACTGTCAAATTTAATGAATATATTTATAATTAAAAGACAAACACAATTTTTTTGTAATTTCTACAAGTTTTTATTGAATCTTGCCTACCAAGGTTCAAAAAAATTGTGTTTGTCTTTTAATTATAATGGAATTCTACCAAGTACCTTCGGTCGTCACTATCAATCGTATAAATATATTTATATATATAAAAAACAGAACATATAGCAGTATTAAATAAAAACTGTGCACATTATGTAAGCTTCTTTAAAAGTTCATTGAAAATCATCAAAATAATTCACCAGGTCTAAGTACATAGAATAAATTTACGAAGTTTAAAATAACTTGTATGACCTCTTTATGATTTTATTGCATTAAAATTGTTTAAAGATCTTCATATAAGTAGACTGTGTTGGGCAAAAGTCTGAAATATTTTCAAAACAATTAAGCAAAATTTAATGGCACTTTGCAGTTATGTATTTGTGACTATAACCAATACTTTTACTTGTTTAAATTTTATTGTTAAAGTTTTGAGATTTTTAAATGTAATTCTTTGTCGAGTTATACCTAATTTCAAAGGTATTTGTTAGTGGAATACAAAAATGACAAACCCGACGGCAAAAGAAAGATCTGTTCAGAAATTACAGCTTCTAAATTATTGTGATATTATGCAACTAATGTTTCTAATGATATGACGAGGGTTAACTTTATTATACCTGGTTGCAACTTTCAGTAAATTAAAAAACAAATTACACATTATAATTAACAATTTTAATTATTAGCATTAACTAATATAAAAGCGAGTGCATGAGCTTACGTACGTGGAGTAACATGTAATATAACAGCTGATTTCACCCATCATCTGTAAACCCAGTACATTATACTTTGAGGTTATGTTTACAACTTCAATCGTTATAATTTCTTATGAAGTTTTTTTTTTAAATATATGAGTTATAGAACTAATGTATGTTATAATTACACATTATAATATTTGCTTTGAGGTTATAAACTTTATATAAACACCAACCTTTTATCATCAAAATATTCGTTTATACAAATTTAAAGATGAAATACCTATTCGTTTAACTTAATAATATAACAGCTGATTTCACCCATCATCTGTAATACGCAAACAATACATAGATTAGATTATACTTTGGGGTTATGTTTACAACTTCAATCAATAATATAGCACGTTTCTGTAAAATCTTATTTTAATCATATTACCTTTTGAATAAATGCGGAAGAGTATTGCCTTGTATTAAATAGAACATATAATACGTAACACAATAAATTATAAAGTTAAATAAATTCATTAATTTTATGACGTACATTCATACTCTTTATTGGCAAAACCATTTAGTCTAGAATCAGAGTATTAGTAAAACAAAACTGCCCTTTAAATGGTTTTAATTAAAACCTTGCATATGCTGTTTAATTATTTGTTTTAACTACAACAGATACGCTCTGAAAACAAAAATGGTTTTATCCAGACGATATTAAACTATAAATCAGTTTCAGTAATAATATTTTATAGCTTAATTTATTACATGCTTCTTGTAAATTATTTAAATTAGCGTTTAATTTTTAAATTAAGTCTGTTATGTTTATTTTATTTATAATACCTTAATTGCACGGACAATTAGACAGTTGTAAGTTGTTATAGAAAAGAATTACCCTATTATCCTTACTTTTAGGTTAAGAACATATAAATTTATTCAACTTTGAATTGGTAAACTTGTTTAATATGGCCACGGTACAAAAAACCATTTAATAATGTACAATTCACTAAATACTGTTCTTGTCATTCAGTCTGATAAAACAAAGAAACTAGGACGTAGTTGGTCTGGTTGTTAATATGAGATTAAAGACGGGTAACGGTGGACCAAAATAAATGACTTTTCATAAGAGTTTAAATGTTTTACATAAGCCAGTACAAATTAATTAATTTTTTAATTATTAGATACCAATGCTACTTACATTACATGTTTGGAACATCATCCACTTGGAACTGCAATCAGAGTTTGTTTGGTAAAAGTAATGTATAGTAATATACTAATAACATATTAACTTAAGGTCAAAAATAGCTTACACCAAATTTAAAATGGTAACTACTGGAGTACTAAAATAATTTACACCAATTAAAATTGTAACTTATGTACAAAAACAGCTTACAACAATTTAAATAGTAACTTTAGAAAAAAATAACAATAAAATAATAACTTGAGTACAAAAGTAAACACCAACACAATAGCGACTAAAGGTGAAAACTCGCAAAGCTACTAGAACTCACTACTAGTAGTAACTGAGAAACGGAAGGATGCAGAGCTTGAGTTTGAGCAGGGCTTGTAGGATAAGGTGCAAACAAATTCTACTAATATATTTCGAACACGCAGGCAGCTATTCGGAAACCTAAACACATATATATAACTCACGTCAACGGTTCATCTGCGTGATGAAATTACTTAAAACGGTGATTTAGAGTAACAAAATTATGAACACACAATATAATAAATACTTTAAGGATGTCTACAATTTGTAATTAATTATATCAGCATGTTTTATTATAATCGTATCCTAAAGCAGATACTACACAAGATATTAATTATTAGGCACTTCCCGTAATCGGAACCCCATCAAAACCTTATACTTGAATTGAAGCTCTCGACGATATTTAACATTTATTTTTTATTTTGGAAGCACCTTTTGGGTGGGAAAGATTTTTTCGATTTTTCAATTTCTTCATTTTTCCACTTTGATTGTGTTTTGTAAGAAAACGGTAAGAGATAGAAAAAAATTTTAAACACAAAAGTTTTAGAAAATTTAATTACAAACTAACAATTTCCCATCAAATTGAAGATCCAATCATCCGTTCAGACGCTATTCACCCAAGAAGGAGCTCCGGCACACAATCCTTCAAATTTCCCATGTTAATCTTATGAAGATAATGTTTAATGAGTTTGAGTCAGCTGCCAAATATAACAGCTGATTTATGCTAGGTCATCTATGTACAAACGAGCCAAAGATTAACGAGATTCTTTATCGAATTTTCCAACTGCGAGCGAAGCGAAGCAGCCATCTGAGGCCGAAGGCCGAGGCGGGGTTGGGACGCGAAGCGTCCAGGGGCAGAGCCCCTAGTTACTATATATAAGTATAGTATGAATTTATATTTATCAGGATCAAAAGTAAACTAATAAATTTTGTTAAGTGATAGTCAAATACCTTGTTCATAACTCGACCAATGATATCACATGTAAAGCGTTTTGATAGTATTTAATTAAAGTTAAACATCTTTGACTATATTATGTAGTTTTACAAGGCCGTTCCGCCGAGATGGCTTTTATTAAAAGACTTTTGCTAGTTTTTAGATTTAATTAAAAGTTGTAAAAAAACAGCTTAGCATATAAAACTTGTGTTGCAGCCATTATAAGCTGGGAGGACTTTTTTACCTAGGTAGTTGGGTTTAATAATTGTAAGATACATTTTTAAACATGGGAGACTTTTAATATTACTGTATATAGTTTGGAAAATAACTTGTTTATTATTAAAATATTTCGAAATAAAGCACAAGAGTGGACGGTCACACACTGTCACATTAAATTGTATTAAGTGTTCTTAGTTTAAGTTTTATTTATTTGAAAATGTGTTTTTATAAACTATGTTTCTAATCAGTGTAATGTGAAAAGTTCTGTTGAGACCTGATAAATAGCCGAAACACCTGTAAACTACTGACAATTTTACAGATTGCTGAGGCAAGTAATAGATTGAATATATATATTTGATATTAGCAGCAAAGGTTATGCTACTAAATACATTAATGGAATTAAAAATCGCATAAACTTACATTGGATTTGTTTTCACATTAATTTACGTTTTGTAGCGCGAGATTAGATTTCACTTTTCAATATATTTTTTTTCCTTAAATTGGTATCAACTTTAAGTGTATACAATGTTAATAAGCAAATGATGCGTCTAGAATGAAGATTTTGGATTTTCTACACAGTAAATCTATCGTAACCTTAATTCCCAAAACTGATGAAAACCAAACCAGTGGCTGATTAATATATTATAACACGCAATAACTTTAATTGCTGCATGCGATTTAATTTCATAATTCATATATATATAATAAATAATAAACATAAAAAACCAATTTGTATATTAACAACTAAAGAAAAAGTAACACCATATGTTTGACTTATCTGTAAACCTTTAGTTTGTTAAAACTGTTAGTTCTAAAGAATACATATTTTATTCTAAATTTGCTAAATTGGTTGAAAATAAACGTGTTTTGTTTCATCCTAACCTAAGGTTTTATCAGAATCACCTGTTCTATTGATAATATGTAACAACAATGGTTTGAATTGAATTATTATATTATACAGTAAGAATTGTTCGTTAATTGTGGTTTGAGTTTGGCTTTAGTTTGTTAATCTAACCTAAACAAAAGCTGTTGGTTGCGAATAATAATAAACTGACTATACATTTTCCAAGTTTTTTTCTTTGTTAATAAATACGTTAAGCATGTGTTTTGATCAGAAAAACTCTTTCTGATTAGGGCTGGGATTGAAACCATGATTCTTTACGCTTTAAAATTTTTCGTTTCAAAACCCTTTCTTATTGAGCTAGACTAGATAAGAATATAGATTTAATTTTGTGTACTGGTATCTTAAATAGTATTTGCTCTACGTTAATTCTACGTCAGTCAGGTAACATATGGTTATTCCAATGCAAACCACAAAACACACATTTTTATATTATTTCAAATTTTTTATAGGAATTTTTACGGAAATTATTATTGATTAGGCACCTGGATCTAAGTTGGCTTATGGAGCTTAGAATAAAGCTTACATTTCTAAATCACAGACAGACACTTCAATAGATAGACAACTCGTTGGGGAACAATGAACACCGTGTGAGCTCTCAAGGTTTAATAAAGGACTATATTGGGTTCAGTCAATATAATCGATACTTACTTGTTTATTCAACATCGGACAACTTTAGCAGCGAACTGATGTGTAACACAATCAATGTAGTTGACCTAACATACAATAGCTATTCCAAGTTTTAGTCAAGTGAGTCTATTCAGATCGTTTACACAATACAAACCAAAAAATTACAATTCAGTTACATATCCAAATCGTTCTAAATCATAATTAGTCCACGGCACATCTACGCTATCGCTAGAAAAATTTTCTAATTAGATGTGTTAGCCCAATATTACTCAAAGAGTCCCTTGTGGCATATCCATTCGTCAACGGCGGTCAAACATGTATTAAACAAGTTTTCTTAGAAATTTGAAATATAGATTTTTTCACCACAAAACAATTTTTTTAATTTATTGTTCCGACCATTTTAATCGTAAAAGGTCTCGTGTAATTTGTATTTAAACTTGTTGGCTTACGAGATATACATTACTTTAAGTTTAAAAAACCGACAAAATTTGTATTTTTAAAGTTCCGAAAATATAAAACATTTTAACTTTGGATGTTCTTGCCAAAGTTCTTTACACATCCATTAACAATACCCCGAACTGTAATTATTGGGAAATATCTTATCCAACAGGAATACTGCCCTTGTAAGCCAAAAGATCGTAACTGACAAAATTATCGATTTGGAGTAAAGAATTAATTGATCTTATGGTTTTGGGCAACGAGGAATACGAAAAACGAAGCCAAACATTTGCTACTGTTTCGGAGACAATATGGTTTTTATGTTGTAAGTCACAATACAGTAATTACGAGTAATAACCTGTAATATGCATTGTAGATACTGTGTTTAGGCATAGAATAAACCACTTATGGAAAAAACAATAAGGCGTATAGCAAAAAGCAAAAACACGGTGTCTGTAGTTACTGTTTTAGGGAATAATTTTACATTAATAGAATTACAGTTTTTTTTACATATGTATATATATTCCTCGCCTTACTGGAGGGTTTTTTAATAATAATATATATTGTTCTACTTACATCAGCTCCTCAAAATATTTGTTCAATACCGTTTCGACTATTTCTTCCATATTATATAACGTAGGCATATATATATTACCTCATCACACTGTTATAACACATTTAAAACACATTACGGATTTGACAAACATTTATGAACACTAAACACCTTTACACACACCCCATTACGTTTAAAAAACACTTTGTTTATTTATTAAGGAACAAACTTTTATATATATTATTTATTTGCAGTCAAATGTAGTTCTAGTTATACTTTTACCTTTTATGTGGCTACATGTTTCACTGCCACAGGCATCATCATCAGGCCGGCTATCTCTGTTCACTCAAACACTTATATACACACAACTTTTAACATACATTTTCGTACATTCTTCGTACACGTCACATAAATAAATTAATATGTCAAAACAATTATAATTCAACTTTACACTTGAGAGGTACCTCATTCTAGTGTGTCACTTCCTACAAGACTGATTTGGAAAGGTAAAGGTGCAGTTCTGTTCAATTCATATCAGATTGTTCTTTGTGCCCTACTAGATTTTATTCTGTGTCTTTGATTTTATGTTGTTGCTTTTATGATCTGATATATATCAGGTAAAGTACAACTAGAGACTACATTTGACAACAAATACATAATATATATAAAATATATGTAGTTCTAAGGGTATCAACAATGAATATAAATAAACTTTTTTCATTACACGACTCTATCAGTACAGTATCAATCACAGCCGAATAGAGTTGCGTAATGAAAAAAAAAAAATTGTGTACGTATCGATTTTGTCAAAATCATGGTATTGAAATTAATCTATAATACTCATATTCGAGTGTTGTATTAACCCTTTTCAGTTTGTATTTAACTTATTCGCCTGCACAGTACCTTATTACTGTATGTGCAAATTAATTGATCTAATATCGTTTAATTAGTTTAGGGAGACTACATTTTAGCATCCGCAGTTTGTTCTGCTTAGGTGGCTCCAATTCCACTGCCGAGGATAGTTTCTACGTTTAATTAAAAGTTGGAAAATAGCTTAGTAAACAGAAAGTTTCACGGTTTTACCAAGCCGTGTACTTCGTTAAAACGCGTAAGAGTTAAGAAAGTTATTTACTTTTTAAAGTCAAGATGAATTTTAAATATAGCCTCGGTATATTGTTGAAAACGGCCAACGGATTTTCATTTTCCACAATTTAAAACAATATGCTTACAGAACATAAAAATATATAGCATTGTTGTTCTAAAATTGTATTTACAAAATTAACAATTGAATTCTGTAAATAACAGAATATATTTGACTGATGTACTTTTAGATACATACTGTTTCAGTTTCTGTGAAGTTTTCTAATTTTTTTTGGAATCTCATAAAAATACAAAATATACTACCTAGTACCTGCAGCAGATGTGATATTGTGGCTTATCATTACACGCAATAAATCAAATGATTTTAGATCTGAGTCCCATGGCCCAAAAACGCACACTGAATTTCGCCCAAATCTATCTACGTATCGCTTTTAGGCCTACGTAAATTATTAGCTATGCACCAATAAACACTATAAATCCCATATTCCCATAAGTTTATTACTCATAACTTCCGAACGAACATAACAAATAAAAGTTAGTTTTTGAGATGTATTTAACAACTATGCGAAGATTTCATATTATTTCATACTGTTTTGATATATACATAACGGGTAAACCAGCGTATTTAGTAAATTTAAAACACAGACGAATCATAAGATTAAGCTTTTGTTCCAAATCAGTTGTTTTATTTATAATGATCTCGTGTCACGTCAGTTCGCAAAACCCTAATTTTGTCCCTAATGTTTATTTTTAAATAAGAACCCTAATCACTTCCGGGATAAAAAGTAGCCTAGATTAATCTCTGAAAAGTAATCTACAAACAAACGAAAGTTTCATCAAAATTGGTTCAGCCTTTCCGGAAATTAACCAAGGACAAACAGATAGGCAAAAAATAAAAAATATATATGTTTAGGTTTAGGAAAAGTGTGAATAACCAAATGACATTAGAAAAAAATATTAATTTTGAAATCACAGACAGACATTTCAGTTTTATTTAAATGCATAGATGAGTCAATATGAAATCATTTCTGTCAAACTATGCTTGATAATGATTTTCAATTGCTACTTATAAAAATTTGTACAAAAAGGTTACTGTTTAAATCAAATATATGCAGTTACATATTACAAATTTAATAAAATAGCTGATTTGTATAATAAGCTTAACATAATTTCAGGTTTTGGAATAAACCGAACCAACACACATTTCTTGAAAGCGTTTAGATTTATTACCTTAGCAATCGGATTGGTAAATTTATAATCGGGCAATTATTCTTCACAACTGAGTTCTAGGTAGTAGCAATCACAAACAAAGAAAAAGGCTTACTTTATCATAATTCGAAAATCTATCGTTATTCAAACGATTCCAACTTTACTTTTAACTAGGAATATTTTACCAGTTTGAAATACTTCTTTACCGCATCACACTTTGGTCATATTTTGGTGGTATTGGACCATGTCTCATTACTACTAATTTTCTAAAATAACTGTTGATGGTGAAGTCTGTGCCACAAAAACTATAAACACGTTACAAAATAAACTTATATCAGGCTCGAATCAGAGAACGAAGTTGGTTAAATATAAACCTAATTTGGTAAAAATTGTAAATTGTGTCATCATAAATTGTTAAACTTCAACTTGTTTATGTTTTATAACCCAATCCTCGTTATTAATAAAAATATATCTTAATGGACCATTTAACAATATAAATAGATAGATCTAAACAATATATAATTAACATAATACATTTTATTAGATTTCTCTTATATTCTGTAAAACAGATTCAAAGTATAATATTCCGTTTCTAACCGGGCTTTGTGTTCAAGTGTCCTCACAGAGCTCAGACATGTATAGCATTAAACGCAAAGCTATACGAGACGTGAGGTGAAATGTTAACGTCTACCGTTACCTTGGCCATACGGAATCTAATGTATTGTCCCTGACGAAATCCGTTTTGCATAATATAAAACAAATCACACGCAAAACACTCATTTGAAGTTTTTCAGACACTATTACCTCTTTAACGTAAACAGAAATATCTAAATAGCGAGACGTGTTACAAATATATTTGTTCGTGATTATTAACAAGTACCCAACATTATTTCTTTTATTGTTGACGCGTAAAAAACCAAAATGTGCAGAATATCATCCTACATTTAAATTTTTAGAAAAAAACTATAAAAACATCTCTTTCTCGTAGTAAAAATCTCAAAAAATAGCTACTTCCGGCCAAAAAACGTATTTCCGGTTATTGGATTTTTTTGGCTAACGAACTCGTCCGAGCTACATAGACAACCAACACGTGAACCAAATTTGGACCAAATCGGACTTAAAATGCGGCCGCTAGAGTTTGTGTCATATATGATTTTTAATGACATCCCAAAACGTGTTCTGGGAACCATGATCGATGCTCATTTGCTACTCCCGACCTTAGGTCTTACCATAAGTTCCACTGCAATAGCTCATTCTTCCTTTGAAAATTCGCTAAAAAGCAATATTTTTGAAACGATTGATAGCTTATTATAAAAGTCCACTCTATACTGTGGCATTGATATCTGGCCGCAATAAAGAATATACATAGGCCTAATATACAATATGTGTATACAGGGAGCTTTCCTAAAAACCGTAGCAGGCTATATAAGATCGCATTGTATTTATTGAAATAAATAAAAAATGTTCTGTAAAAGTTTTGAGAACTCGGCTTAGTTTAGACGCAATCCGCCATTTTGTTATTTTTTTACAAAAAATCACTGCAACTCCAGGATATGGAGTTCAAATTTGGAATAAGTATTTTGTATGTTAAGATTTACAAGTGTACTAAACGCAAAGAATTTATTTTTATAATTTTCAAAATGGCGGCCGTTAAAGATGTTTAAGGTGGAATACCTTGAAAACCGTTATCTTTACAAAAAAATGTACAAGAGACAAAATATTTTTATTTTTTAACGACAGACAAATGCTTTTTTTTCGTTTCAGTAGCTCAACGGATAGCCGAGTTATCGACAAAAAACTAAAAACATTATTTTTTGGTAATTGTCTACTACTACTAAAATTAGCATAAAACCATTTTTTTTTAATGTTAATAGTTTTTATAAATAAGTTAAAATCTACTGTTCAGAAATGCATAAAAAATTCAAATCTGACCCTTAACCAGTTCGAAATATCGCTTCAATAAATAAACGGTACCAGGAACTGGCACATACTTTCTCACAAATACATTTAAATTACTAAACAGATTCACTGTGACTTGTAGGGTGGGGTAGGAGAGTTTTTTTATTAAAGTTGGAGATTAACTAATAAATATTATTATTATTATCTAGAGAGAAAACTATTCGATCGATTTCGAAAAAATTTACACCAAACACGTCAATTAGGTCTTCATAGATGCACGTAAAATGGTTTTGAAATTTTTTTTAAAACAACCCGCTTTATGGCCAAAAAACCCCAAAAAACAGTTATTATTATTAGCTGAACGAGAATATTTAGAAAGATGCGGGTTTCTGTATATGGTAGGGCACATTAAAGGCTACAAATAAGCCAAATTTTATCAAAATCGTTAGAGCCGTTTTTTAATAAAAAAATAATAACTGATTTTTTGGGGGTTTTTTGGCCAAAAAGG
>JAGFPH010000233.1:166304-196158 GCA_018207615.1 Philaenus spumarius | reverse complement strand
GTTGGAAAATTCGCTAAAGAATCTCGTTAATCTTTGGCTCGTTTGTAGGCTACATAGGTTTGTAAAATTATGAAACCAGGCTTAAATATATTAACAGTAATTACAAGATTAATTATAACATCAAATGCTTTAGAAACGTGAGAGGCTTTCATTACCATTTTAGTCCTAGTTCTACTATCTTCTGTCAATTAAAGTTTTGAAACCAAGCCTAAATATACAGTAGTAAATATAACCTCAATATGACTATTAAAATTTATCCATTTTTTCCGAGTTTACTTTTTTTTACAAAATAAATTGTTAAATTAGGCCCAATTTATTCTAATTCTAACGAGCTAAAACAGTATACATTAGCTTGTTTTTTTAACACTAATTAAAAACTATCCAATGAACAGCTGATTTTGGATAATACTCAATCTTATGGCTTGTTTATAAACAGCTGTTTCGATTGCTTTATTATTTTCTATTTCGTTGTTATTTTGTAACCAACATGGCAACCCCTAAGACCCTATGTTAAAATTTTTCAACTTTTAAATTAGATTTTCTCAAAAAATTGCGTTTTTACACGAAATACAACTATATGGGTGTACTTAAAAATCAAAACTACACCTAAATACGAAATTTCTTTGAATTCGTTAGAGCCGTTTTCGAGATCCGCGACAGATACAAAGATTTAAAGACACAAAGATAGATAAAAAAATTGCTCATTTAAAGTAATAGGATATAGACAAGAAATTATATAACAATATTGTACTATCTTGCCTATAATTATTTTGACGTCAAGAAAGCTCGAAGGTCATAGCGAGACCCGCACACTACGTCACGAGCCGGCTGGAGTGGTGGGAGAAGCTGCGCATGCACACATCTTCTTTCATATGCCTTGTAGCCTTGATTATACATAAGGTGTACATCCCTGAAGGTCCCTAATAGTCCAGGGAAGTTAGGAAATAAATTGGAAATTTTTAGAGTCAGCAGATATCGAGATGCGGTTTTCTGCATTGTGTTCAGAAAGCTCCCAGGAAAAAGTCTATATGGTGTGGTTATGCCATTTTTCGAAAAATGCATTCTGCAGCAACAAATGCATTTTTCAATTGCATAATTACTTGCAATATTATAAGAACGACTGGAAATTCGGAAAAATCGCTCGAAAATCGTTACTTGGGAGGTTTTTGGGGATGCCGAATTCAATTCTGGCATTATAATTACCCGGGGGCTCTGTGGGGGGTGCCCGGGGGTTCCCTAAAGCCAATTTTAGATTCCGTTGAAAAACGAATCCTCGTACACCTGATCTATCTACGATTAAATTAACCGAGTGAAAAAATATTATTGAGACTCTGAACTATCACTAAACGATGACTTACAAGAGTGCGGGACACAATTCAAACACCAAAAAAAAAAGGTCCAAAATCCAAAAATACTTGATTACTTTAGCACTGTAGTTACGTATGACGAAAAAGCAACGTGGTCCTAAACCGTATAGCTTTGGCGCCTTTTTCAAATCCAGTTTCGAGGCAGAAAAGATTCCCAAAGCAATAATTGTTTTTATAATATGTGTAATATAATTTAATATTAAATTAAAATTAATGATTTTTGAACGATATTCATGGACGCTGCAATTTCCCCACATCACCCTCCGGGCACCCCCGCAGAGCAATCCCCGAGCGCCCCCCGGGTAATTCTAATGTCAGAATTGAATTCGGCATCCCCGAAATCCCCCGAGTAACGTTTTTCGAGCGTTTTTTTCCTAGTTTCCAGTCGTTCTAATACAGTAAAGTAATTATGCAATAATTGCATTTATTGCACCAGAATGCATTTTTCGACAAATGGCATAACCACACCATATAGAATTTTTTACTGGGACCTTTCTGAATACAATGCAAAAAACCGCATCTCGATATCTGCTGGCTCTAAAAATGTCTTTATTTCGTTAGATTTTGATCTAAATGCCCAAACTATAATCAAAGCTTGTAGTATACCTAGCTAATACATTGGTTAGTTAAGACGTAGAGCGCAGCACTTGTCGTAACCGTAACGCTTCTACAACATGGTCTCTGACTTCGCAGGTATCAGGCAACTAGCACTGTATAAGAGGTACACAATAAGTGAATCACAATTGCAAATTAATTGTTAGCGAATTTCCATTGGCCTGTACTGTATAGCAGTGGCCCTTATGGTAAGACCCAAGGTCGGGATTAGTAAATGAGCACCGATCATGGTCCCCAGACCACGTTTTGGGGTGTCATTAAAAATCATATAAAAATATTATACTAGCTGAATACCCGTGCTTCACTACGGGGAATTGTTTTGCATCACTATGTTACATAATTAATTGTAATATTAGGGCCTACTCCCTCATTTTTTTCATCCTTTATTTCACGAAAGTGAATTATGACATGTATTTTGAATTAGTTTGGTGTGTTTTGTTCATTGGCTGCCCGTCAATCGTCTTCGTCAAGGTATGTTTGCTGAATAATTTAAATCAACTACAAATAATGAATTCAGAGTGAAGAGCGTCTTCTTTTTCAACCGATGAATCTACATACTGGTAAATCACAGTCTTATCTGGATGTTGCAGATCAAACAGATACGACTTTCCGAACTATATAACGAACTATAATAGATCGGGATAGATTTTATCAGCTTTACGCATTTAAATATTTCCTTAAAATTGATAAATACCAAATTTCATATCTCTAGCTTTAAGGAAAGAAAACCAATGAATATTTATAGTTATTAGGGGTTGTTATCACATTTTCACCCCTTAGTAGCACGTTACAAAATGTAAAACTGGTTTATTTTTTATGTGTTTTTATAGAAATAAATGTACAAAATTTCAGCTTTCTAGCTTTAATAGGGGCTGTGTCAACCCTTAAAGGCCAAATATTTTAAAATAATTTCTTAGTGCGTCTCTATTACCTATGAGCATACGTGTAACAGATTTCACGTTCCTCAAGGTTATTTAATTAATATTACCAGTTTTAGGGGTTGTTACTACTTTTCATTCCCTTAGCAGAACGTTACAAAGTGTAAAACTTGTTTATTTTATATGCATATTGTAAGAAATTAATCTCTAGCTTTCAGGAAAGTATAAAAAGCTTAAAATTAACATTAACTGTTTTAGGGGTTGTTACTATATTTCCACCCCTTAGCAGAACATGACAAAAAGTAAAACTGGTTTATTTTTTATGTGATTTTAAGAAATAAATGTACGAAATTTCAGCTTTCTAGATTTAAGGAAAATAAACAAATAATATGTATAGTTTTAGGGCTTGTTTCAACAATTTAAGGCCATATATTTTAAAACCATATCTTAGTGCGCCTCTAGTGCCTGTGAGCATTATGTGTACCAAATTTCACGTTCCTAGGCGGTATTCAATTATTATTTATAGTTTTAGGGGTAGGTACTATATTTTCACCTCTTAGCAGAACGTGACCAAATGTAAAACTGGTTAACTTTTTCTATGTATCCTGTAATAAATAAATTTACAAATTATAAGATCTCTAGCTTCAAGGAAGGTATAAAAATGTTTATTTATTGTTTGTAGGGGTTGTTATTACATTTTCACCCCTAGCAGGACGTAACGAAATGTAAAACTGGTTTACTTTTTATATGTATCTTGTAAGAAATAAATGTACAAAATTTCAGCTTTTTGGCTTTAAGGGAAGTATAACAATCGGGATAGATTTTTTCAGCTTTGCGCATTTAAATATTTCCTTAAAATTATAAATGTCAAATTTCAGATCTCTAGCTTTAAGGAAAGAATACTAATGAATATATTATGGATTTAGGGGTTTTTTTCAACCTTTAAATGCTAAATGTTTCAAAATTATTTCATAGTGCACCTCTAGGGCCTATGAGAAATATGTGTACCTAATGCCAAGTTCCTAGGCCATTTGGTTTTTGAGATATCAAACAAACAATATTTATGGGTTTTGATGTTGTTTCAACCCTTAAACGCTAAATATTTCAAAATTCTTTCTTAGTGCACCTCTAAGGCCTATGAGCAATATGTGTACCAAATTCCACGTTCCTAGGCTATATGGTTTTTGAGATATAAAACAAACAACATAGATGGTTTTAGGGGTTGTTTCAACCCTTAAACGCGAAATATTTCAAAATCCTTTCTTAGTACGCCTCTAATGCATATGAGCAATTGGTGTACCAAATTCCACTTTCTTAGGCCATATGGTTTTTGAGGTATAAAACAAACAATATTTATAGTTTTAGGGGTTGTTCAACCCTTAAGTACGAAATATTTTAAAATCCTCTCTTAGTGCGCCTCTAGCACCTATGAGTAATATGTGTACAAAATTCCATGTTCCTAGGCCAAATGGTTTTTGTGATATAAAACAACCAATATTTATGTTTTTAGGGGTTGTTTCAACTCTTAAACACTAAATATTTAAAAACTCTTTCTTAGTGCAAATCTAAGGAATATGAGCAATATATGTACAAAATTCCACATTCCTAGGCCATATGGTTTTTGAGATATAAAATAAACAATATTTATAGTTTTAGGGGTTGTTTCAACCCTTAAACGCGAAATATTTCAAATTCTTTCTTAGTGCACTTCTATGGCCTATGAGCAATATGTGTACCAAATTCCACGTTCCTAGGCTATATGGTTTTTGAGGTATAAAACAAACAACTTTTATGGTTTTAGGGGTTGTTTCAACCCTTAAACACGAAATATTTCAAAATCCTTTCTTAGTACGCCTCTAATGCCTATGAGCAATTGGTGTACCAAATTCCACGTTCCTAGGCCATATGGTTTTTAAAGTATAAAACAAACAATATTTATTGTTTTAGGGGTTGTTTCAACCCTTAAGTAAGAAATATTTTAAAATCCTTTTTTAGTTCGCCTCTAGCACCTATGAGCAATATGTGTACCAAATTCTATGTTCCTAGCCTAATGGTTTTTGAGATATAAAACAACCAATATTTATGTTGTAGGGGTTGTTTCAACCCTTAAACTCTAAATATTTAAAAACTCTTTCTCAGTGCAAATCTAAGGAATATGAGCAATGTATGTACCAAATTCCACATTACTAGGCCATATGGTTTTTGAGATATAAAACAAACAGTATTTATGGTTTTAGGGGTTGTTTCAACCCTTAAACGCGAAATATTTCAAAATTCTTTCTTAGTGCACTTCTATGACCTATGAGCAATATGTGTAGCAAATTTCACATTAATAGGAGGTATGGTTTTCGAGATACTGTGATGAGTGAGTGAGTCAGTGTCATTTCAGCTTTAATATAATTTTTTAAAGATAGACAAGAAATTCTATTACAATATTATACTATCTTGCCTATTATTAATTTGACGTCAAGAAAGCTCGAAGTCGGCTGGAGTGGAGGGAGAAGCTGCGCATGCACACATTCTACGCCTTGTACCACATTGGCTTAGTTAGAGACGTAGAGTGCAGCACTAGTCGTAACGCTTCTTTCTATAAACATGACTCTCTCGGTCTTCTCAGGTATCAGGCAACTAGCACTGTATAAGAGGTACACGTACAAATCGGTGAATCACAATTGCATACAACACTGAGTGCAAATTAATTATTTTCAGTTAGGATTACAACTACGTATGTAAATGTATGTGGCTTTGTAGCACGGTTTAAGGACACATACACTCCAAAAGTTTTTTTAAAAATTTTTGTAGAACTATTTTAACAATGATTTTTTTTAATTTACTCACATTTTTCTTTACAGTAAAATTTCTATTAGTAGTTGTAGGCCTATGTTATTTTTTAGGCTTTCAAGAATGAAATAAATAATTCGACCACGCAGCTGAACCGCTGACGTGAGTTGAGCAAATTTCCAAAATTAACTTCATAGGCCTATGTTTTAGGGTTTCAACCAACAATTTGGGAAATAGGTCTATTCACGACGGTGCTGAATAGCTGCAAAATGCTTCGCACGTTATCTTCAACACACAAAGCATTGCGTGCTTCGCACGCCAACCCCTGTATTGGGAGTATCTTCAATACACAATGCATTGCGTGCTTCGCACGCCAACCCCACGACGAAATCCACCACATTGAATTGAACAGTCTACTTTTATGGTATTTTACGTTTTGATAGATTTTGGGGAAACCGAGCGAGCTATAAGGTCGCGTAAAAAAAACAAAATGTGCAATATCTCATTTTTCCTATGCAAATTAGCTAATAAAGATACCGTTTCAACAAAGCCAGTTTCTTATGTCTTTTTTTAATACATACATACTCATAGGCAGACAGGTTAGGGTAGGCTGGTTAGCTTTTGCACTACATTTGTTAAAAGGGATTTTGTTATAAATTTTGAGAAAGTAAGGGGACACTTTGTACATTTGTGTTTCATAAGTAGTCTAGGCTATTTTGTATTTGAGTTTAAATTTGTAATGTAGTACAAATTTGTTTTATATTTTTTTAATTTTATGTAAGAATAAACTATTTTTTTAATTGTCACTGCCTTTGATATACATTTTTAAACATATTAAATTAATATTTACTTGATTTTTCCAGAAATTTTGAGAATTTCATCACCTTTTTGAGCAAATGCGTT
Source organism: Philaenus spumarius (assembly GCA_018207615.1). Lineage (NCBI taxonomy): Eukaryota > Metazoa > Arthropoda > Insecta > Hemiptera > Aphrophoridae > Philaenus > Philaenus spumarius. The sequence continues at coordinate 189,614 of JAGFPH010000233.1, read as the reverse complement.
TGGACGAGGAGATATTTTTCCAATATTTTATAATGACATACAGTTGCTTTTGTGAACTTTACAAATTGATTGAGCACCACATAGAAAAACAACAAACGAATTTTCCCGGTTGTTGACGAAAGAAACAGGACCAGAGGCGGATTTACACTAGTAGCAATCTGCCGCCCCTACACTGAGCAAACTAGAGGTAATCGTTGGAAACAATATCTGTTGTGTTGTTATGTTATTTGTGAACGTGATGTGTATATGTTTTCACTTACCCAATTTACGCGCATAACGAATGCAAGAAATCCAATACAAATATAGGTTTGATAAAGAGGCGGGTCTGCCTAGTGTTAGTATTGCAGTAACTTTGTGTTAATGTTACCTGTGACTACTCATTGAAACGTAAACGTAATAATTAGGAAAGCAAATCTACAAATATAAAATAGCCTACTTACCCAAAATTGCAGATAAACTAAATCCATGGTAGTAACTAATCCAAGAACACACCTATACTTACACAAACACAAACATAGAATATTTGAAAACCATCGTAAAAACAGTAAGAAATACTTAAACACAAACATAACCTCAAAACTACAACGCACGTACTGACTTAACTGAACCAAGTGAAGGACTGATTGACTGATTATATCTAGTCACAGCTGAGAGATAAGTAATCCAAGTGGCACTGGATCTTAGAACCGATACTAAGCAGTGATTGGTCGACAGTTTTGTATACAGTGTTTGTACATTATACAAGTAACAAGTGACAGCCTCCAAGCTCGCTCCGCTCTCACAGTTGTGGGCAAAATAATTTTAATTAGTTTATATTTTAGGTACACATATATTCTCCTGACCTTGGGACTTACCATAAGGGAGAGTGCAATAGCTCATTTTTCCACTGGAAATTCGCTAATAAACAACTATTCACATTATAAAATATAACACATACGAGTATAAAATATAAATTTATAATAATTCGACCACGCAGCTGAACCGCTGACGTGAGTTGAGTAAATTTCCAAAATTAAGTTTATAGGCCTGTGTTTTTTGGTTTCAACCAACAATTTGGGAAATAGGTCTATTCACGACGGTGCTGAAAAGCTGCAAAATGGTTCACACGCCATTCCGCATATTGGGAGTATTGACACAAAGCATTGCGTTCTTCGCACCCCAACCCCCGTATTGGGAGTATCTTCATTACACAATGCATTGCAATCTTCGCACGCCAACCACACGGTAGAATCCACCACATGGCTTTGAACCGGGTACTTCTAAGGTGTTTTACGTTTTGATCGATTTTGGGGGAACCAAGCGAGCTATAAGGTCGCGTAAAAAAATGTGCAGAATAACGTCCTACATTTATATTTGTAGAAAAATCACAAAAACAATTCATTCTCGTAGGAAAAATCTAAAAAATTATTTACTTCCCGTCAAAAAACTTGCTTCCGGTTGTGGATTTGTTTGGCTAACGAACTCGTACGAGCGACGTAGACAACCAACATGTGTACCTAATTTGAACCAAATCGGACTTTAAATGTGGCCTCTAGAGTGCGAACACATATATACATATATATTTTTAATGACACCAAAAACGTGTTCTGGGAAACATGATCGGTGCTCATTGCCCATTTCCAACCTTAGGTTTCACCAAAGAGTCATTGCAATAGCTCATCTTTCTTATGGAAATTCGCTAGTAAAAGTTGAACTCAATATCCTATCTACTTCCAACTAAGATATTTGGTTTAATTTTCTTGTAAAAAAAACAAACTCTAGGGTAAATGGAAAACAAAGCGTTTTCGGGCCTATGTTTGTTTATTGGAACTTTTTATCTTACTTTTACGTCAGGAACAGTTAATTCTACAAAGCGATTCCAGATAGTTCTGGGACACCTGAATAGGCCTAATAATTTGAAACTGGGTAGATGATTTTATTTATTGTAAGCGTTTAAAAGTTTAACTATGAAATAGTTCTTTGAAGTATAATTAGAATTGCTATAAAATATAGGATATAATTCATTTATGACCCATAATCGGTAGTCTCTTTAAATGTTAGCTCGGATCGGTACACATTTTTGTGCTATAGGGCCTACATATGTCAAATAATATTAATAAATTATGGAAGTATCGTAAATTTAGTAGACACATCCTTCTATATTTTACATTCTACACATTTAAACAAAAAGAAGGTTAGCAAGGAACGTGAATTTATTATGCTAGGGGGACCCCTGCGTGCTTCGCACGCCAACCCCCAATGGAACCTTCTAAAAACAAATTATATGTTTTAGTTACAATAAAGTTAGGCGATTAATGATAACCTTAAAACTAAGATGATAAATGTTCAAATCAAATTATTTCTTATATTTGATAACAGCAGTTACAGCAATGGTTAAAAGAACCACCAAAGCTCAGGTCTACACTTTGAAACCCCTAACCTAAAAGCTAGAAATACAAAAATAATTGCTTCAAATTTTGAATTCAGCTGTTAATGGAAATATTGGAACAAACAGCTATATTATCTGTTATTTTATTAAATTGGTTGCTATGGTAATAAATGTAAATACATGTGTTGGTTTATCGCGCTAGGCCTAACCTAAGAATTTTTTCCGGCTAAATTTATAAATATAGAAATAAAAAAGTTTTTTTATCGAAATGAATTTATAGCCTATGTTACTCAGGGAAAGTGTAGCTTTTTATTAGTAAAACTATTTTTTCAATCGGTTCAGTAGTGGCCCTTACATACAAACAAAAAAACAAACTTTACCTTTTTATAATATTATTATAAATGTTTGAAATACCTTCCAAAAATCACACTTATAAGGTTTATCTTCTATGTGTGTGTCAACGTGTATCTTTTATAGGTTAATAAGTAGCAGATTTAATTTAAAAATAAAATTTACATTAACTGTCATATTATTTTACAGAACAGCTGTTTTATGTTTTTAATTTATTTATTTAATACCAAATGTTTTAATGTAAACAAAGCATACGTTTTAAAATTTTCATGTATTTCTTATGGGGATTTTTAGTTTTTGGGGAACCTCAAAAACCCCTTAGTTTTTAATGTTAGAAAAAACTTATATTTTTCCCTCGTTCCTTGAATCGATACCTTTAATTTGATACCCCACCCATAATCCTCCGATTTACCAAATTCCCACAATTTTGAATATAAAATTTCGCTTACAGAATTATATATAAGGATTTTTAACATTGATCTATACATATAAATAAAATGTAAATGTCTGTCTGTTACTTCAAAATACAAGCTTTTTTCTAACTTCATATGGTTATTCCCATATGGAAAAATATGTGTGGATTTTCCCATATGGTAAATACCCATTACCAAAATCTAAACACACATTTATAAATTTGTCTGTCTATCTGTATGCCTGTCTGCCTATCTGTCTGTCTATCTGTCTGTTTGTTTAGAACACACCTTTACACAAACACAAACACAGAATAGTTGAAATCCATCGTAAAAACAGTAAGAAATACTTAAACACAAACATAACCTCAAAAGTTCAACGCACGTACTGACTTAACTGAACAAAGTGAAAGACTGATTGACTGATTATATCTAGTCACAGCCGAGAGATAAGCAATCCAAGTGGCACTGGATCTTAGAACCGATAATAAGCAGTGATTGGTCGACAGTTTTGTATACAGTGTTTGTACATTATACAAGTGACAGCCTCCAAGCTCACTCCGCTCTCACAGTTGCGGGCAAAATAATTTTAATCTATACTTTATAAAAGCCAAATACCATTGACTCATCACAGTTTCTCCAAAACCACGAGGCTTACAAACATGAAATTTGGCACTAATACTCTTTATAGGCTCTAGACGCGCACTAAGAAAGGGTTTATGAAAATTCGAAATTTTAGGGAGGGTTTTGGGGGGTCAAAGTTACTAAATCACGATTTCTCAAAACCTACCGAACGGATTGGAATTAAATTTGGTATGTATCTTTGTCTGGGCTAATCTCCGGAATAGCTTAATCAATTTTGACGAAACTTTCATTAACATGTAGAGGACTTTTCACAGAATATTTTTAAGGCTTCTTTTTATTACAAAAATATTTAAAATTCCAGTAAAAAAATTTAAAATATGTGAAAATTATGTACAAAAGTAGGGATTTTGTGGACAAATGTTGTGGATATTGCGTGTCTATTTCGATCTATGTCTTACATTATGTACAGGTCACACCTACAAACACCAACCAAGTTAGATCTAAACGCCTCTGTCTTAATCAGTCATCATTTCCAAAATGATTTATATAAAAAAATTAAAAAATTTTAAAATTATTAACAAAATTAGGGATTTTGTGGTTTGCACATCATATGTCACCACAGGGGTTGGCGAGCAGGGGCAGAGCCCCTAGTACCAAATACATTATATTGGTACACCACTGAAGATATTGGCATTGTCGTTGAAACGCGTCGAGTTCTTAAACGTGTTATTCAAGTTTTAAGAGACATAATTTTAAGGAACAGAAATAAATAGTAACTTTCTTAGTATGTTACAGTATACAATGCTAAATTAATAACAAAGCAGTTTACTGCGCGAAAGGAAACGATATACATAATTTGCATAGCACTAAACAAACGGTAAAGCTATTATTTCAAGATAATCGATACTTGTTCATCGGACATCGATTGACACAGTGCCTATCCTTTAGCAATGTATTCGAGTGTAACGTAAACAATGTTACGAGTGATATCGATTAACCACTAAGCTACAGGTCAGTCAGTCGTATATGAGCGTTTGTGCAGCGAAATGGCAGATTATACCCTCGCTATCCAAACCATAGATACTGGATTTAAACACTTTAAACATCAGATTTCATATTATTAACTTGTTATTAAAAGCTTAACTAAGGGCTAAACTATATGCAATTATATACAATTTTAAGGGAATACATTAGAAATGTTTTCAAATCTTTTTATTTGTGAAAAAATTATATTTTGTCCAAAACGAAATAACAGTTTGTGTGTTATAATTTTATCATCGAATATAAAAAGTGTGTACAGAGTCATAAAACGATATAATATAAATTTATATTTCAGAGAGATGTTATATTATATACTTGAGATAACTACAAATACCAACAATATAAAGTATGAAATTCCTAACAATATAGTTGGTAATTAATGGAATTTATTTAATAAAATTACTATAGTATTTTACCTGGTTGTTAGTCCGTCTTGTGACTTCTTGAGTTGTCCTACTTACGACGCGTTTCGAGACCGTTTTCTCATTATCAAGTGTAAAATATATTAATCACTGTTCAGGTAGTCATACACACACACAAACACACCCACATTGATAACACAATATAACATAATTTATAGTGCGACACGGATTGAGCCGGTTGGTGTACACCATCTTATCGTCTATGATACACTGAACTAAATAAAACAGCCTACTTTTTATGGTGGTTATTGACCGGTTCAAGGATAACCGAGGGCTGTATCATATAAGTCATTGGATTGAAATGAAATATCATTTAATACGTTATCTGGGTTTTGTCTGAACTCCCTGTAAATTTCGAATTCTTCGATGGCGTTAATTAGTCTCCCCTTTACGCAATAATGAAGAGGTGTCAAGTTGGTGTCGAAATTTGTGTAGTTGTGGTTATGGTCTATCAAATGTTGACTTTATTTTAATTATGTATTGTGTACCTTGTGTTATTAATGTGTTTGTGTTTGTGTGTGTATATGACGACCTGAATAGTGATTAATATAATTACTATATACTTGATAATCTCGGAACGCGTAGTAAGTAGTTGAGGACAACTCAAGAAGTCGCAAGACGGACTAATAACCAGGTAAAATACTATAGTAATTCCCTGTATTTATTTCTTTTATGAAGTGACTTGGATACCAAAATCAAGAAACTAAAATTTATTTAATGTTTGTCATTTAAACTAAATTTATAATTTACTTTGACATATTTTTAATGTTGGTATTTTCCGTTTAAAGATTAAAATATAAAAAATGGTTTACACATATAATAATGAGAGATTATTGAATGCAATTAAAATTCAATGTACTGTGTTAATAAATGAACATTCACCTACAGGACTAGATAATTAGGCATACAGTAATATAAAAATATAGTGTCACAAAAATAAATTATCTTTGAGAATAAAACTAATCTATATATATAAAAGCGAAATACCACTCACTCACTCACTCACTTACTGACTCACTCATCAAAATTTCTCAAAAACTACCGAACGGATTGAAATGAAATTTGGTATGTAGCTTCCTCTAGGGCCATAGGTGCTCACTAAGAAAGGGTTTGAAAAAATTCGAAATTTTAGTGGGGGTTTGGGGGGATCAAAGTTATTAAAAAACAATTTCTTCAAAACTAACGAACGGATTGGGATGCAATTTGGTATGTAGCTTCCTCTAGGGCCATAGGTGCTTACTAAGAAAGGGTTTGAAAAAATTGGAAATTTTAGGGGGGTTTGGGGGGTAAAAATTACTAAATCACGATTTCTCCAAAATTACCGAACAGATTGGAATGAAATTTGGTATGTCGCTTCCTCTAGGGCCATAGACGCTCGCTAAGAAAGGGTTTAAAAAAATTCGAAATTTTAGGGGGGTTTGGGGGGATCAAAGTTACTAAAATCATAATTTCTGATCTTTTATTATTATGACAATAGTGCTTTTATTATTTAAGATCTATATATATATATATATAAGCCAAATACCACTCACTGACTGAACACTTAAAAATAATACAATTACGTTAAAAAGACTGAAAATACCAACCACCATGGGCAACGCCGTACGGGTCAGCTAATCTATACATGTAAATAAAATTGAAGTGTCTATCTGCGATTTCGAAATAAATACTTGTTTCTAAGCTCAAATGGTTACTTACACTTTTCCAAAAACTAAACATGAATTTAAAAAAACAATTTCTGTCTGTCATAAATTTAGTGCATCTTTACATATAAATAAAACCGAAGTTTCTGTCTGTGCTTTCAAAATAAATAATTTTTTTGGAAGGTCAAATGGTTATTCACACTTTAAAAAAATAATAATGCATTTTTTTGTCAGTCTGTTGTTTGTATAAGCTAAGTTCTCCCTGTACGAATTTTGACGAAACTTTCATAAATTTTTAAAGAACTTTACAGAGATTAATCTAGGTTCCTTTTATATCCCGGAAATATTTAGGGTTCTTATTTACAAATTGAAGAAATGCAAATATGATTGACAAACTACTGGTTTTGCAAACGGATGTGACACGCGACCATTATAAATAAAACAACTGATCAAAAGCTTAACACTTTGACAAATCGTCTGTGTTTTAATTTACTGTATACGTTGGTTTAACCGTTAAATATATATCAAAACATTATCAAATATTGTGAAATGTACTTATAGAATACACCTCAAAATCCGACTTTAATATGAATAGTTCGGGATTAATGAGTAACAAACTGGCGGAAAACGGGATGTTTCGCGTTTGTTGGTGCATAGCTAATAATTTGCTATACATAGATCGATTTGGACGAAACTCTCTGTGCGTTTTGGGGCCATGGAACTCAAATCTATAATCAAGGCAAAATATTTACCCGATATCCCTTCAATTTATTTAATCGTATGGCTCAGGTACCAGCTAGTTCACAACAAAATTAAAATAATTTTCACCAATAAATATCACTTCTTATTTGTATTATATAAATTCAGCAGGCCTACGCATCAATTCAATTAAAATTTCATCTAATACAATACAATTCTCAATGCCCGTCGGCTCTATACGCCTCCTATTACGTCATGACTGCATTGCACAATCGTTTACCGCAAAAAACATTTTCAGAAGATCAAATTAGAATCATAATGTGTTTGGAACCTTATTGCAATTCTCGCTTTTACATTAGTTTCTAATGATGGATTAATCACATTATTTCATGTTTTTGTTCGCACTGTTACCGTCATTTGTATATAAGGAAGTCATACACGGCTTATGTATAATCAACTAAAGCCAACACATATACAAACTAAATAGAAGACATGACATATACCTAGAGATGTAGGACTGTGTTAGATGACTAACCTAACCTAATCCGACTAGTCAGGATAAGAATGTTCTACTATAACAACAAAGAGCTACGGCATCTGTGTCCCAGTTCATCAAATTTTAAATGCATTTTATAGTTTCACTAGTAAGTCCCTGTGAAAAATCACGGGCAGATTAATTAAATAGACATCATAAATACAATATAAAAAACCCATTTAAAAACAACAAACTTAATCTAGGCCTACATAACCATGCTGAGGGTGGTTTTTAACACGGTAAATGTGTACAATTATAAGGATTATAAAACTGTAGGCATATTAGATTTTTGTTTTTTTATTTATATACGTGCATATATATATGTAAAGAAAGATAAAATATTCTTTTTTAATTGCTTTTTATTTCATAATGATATATCAAATGATTTAGAAATTATTCATATTATGATAAACATATTAATAATAAAATATGATTATAGGTTATAAGAATATGTACGTATGTTTCCGAAGTTAAACGAATAGGTATCTCTTATTTAAAGTGTATAAACAAATACATTGATGATAATAGGTTGTATTTATATACAGTTTATAACCTCAAAGCAAATATTATGTATTATAGCATACATTAGTTCTATAACTCATATTTAAAAAAATCAACTTTACAAGAAATTATAACTATTGAAGTTGTAAACATAACCCCAAAGGATAATTTACGTTTGGTTTTGTTTAAGTATTACGGACGATGGGTGAAATCAGCTTGTATATTATATGTTACTCACGTACTTATGTATGTACACTCGCTTTTATAGGAGTGTACATACAAACATTACATAACATATTATGGTTTGTTGGAGTAAATTTTGATTCTTAGACTACCCAATAAACCAAATTGTATCAATATTTCGAGTTTTTAATTTCAAGTTTCTATGTTTTACTTGGGTGATTCCACAAACCAGCTTTGCTTGCAAAAGGGCATGGCTAGTAGCTGGGAGAAAGTTAAACGGAGAAAGTAAACCTGGGGTGTGGGGGAGGGGTGCCTAATTTGGAGGACGGAAAACATTTTCACTACCATTACAATAAAACTTTCAATGTAACATCAAGGCCTGAACAAAAAAAGGTATATAAGTACCTAATTAGTGAACAGTGCATGAACTAAATTGAACTAAAGAGCTTGACTTTAGAGGGTTGCAGGTTTGGAGTTTTGGTTGTTAGTAATACTATTAAAGTTTGGTGGAGTTTTTTTTTTTAAGAGAAGTAATGAATAAATAACGAGCAAAAGTTTTAATTGTTATAAGCCTCTTTTAACAATAAGCAGACCCTGCTTGCGCGACTAGCTAAATTAATTTTGGTTTAAAAAATAGATACCTGACAATATAAGCAAACCTTAAAACATAATATTGTGTTATTAGTGAAAGAAGATCTAATGATGTGAATCTTATGGTTAGAACTAAGTCAGGAATGGTCAATTAGCTCGACAATGGTTTGGGGCGTCATTATAAATTATATATATATTTTGGCTTAAGTACAATTGTTAAACAATAACGAAACAAAATAAAATAAACGGTACCAGAAACTGGCACATACTTTCTCACAAACATATTTAAATTATTAAACAGATTCATTGTGACTTCATTATTGTAGGTGGGGTAGGAGAGGTGATATTAAAGTAGGAGATTAACTAATAAATATTATTATTATTAGCTAGAGAGAAAACTATTCGATCGATTTCGAACAAATTTGCACCAAAAATGTCAATTAGGGCTGTATAGATGCACTAAAAAGGTTTTGAAAATTTTTGAAAAACAACCTCCATTTAGGCTCAAAAACCCCAAGAATCAGTTATTATTATTATTAAAAGAATTATTTTTTCCGTGTGAGCACGGAATATATTTTATGTGTTATTGTGCGCGTTTAAATGTGTTTGAGTTTTGTATATGTATTTATTTTAATGTGCTAACGACCTCACTAGAGCGAGAATCTGATGATGGAATAGAGTTCCGAAGCACGTCATGTTCAAGTAAGTGAATTACTTTGAACAAAAATAAAGTCACAAAGACGGAAAAAATCATTCTTTTTATTCAAATTTGTGACTTGGATACAAATACAATGAATTTTAATTATTCTTTGCTAAACAAGAATTTTTAGAAAGATGCGGTATTTTTGCATATGGTAGGGTACATTAAGGGCTAAAAATTAGCAAAATTTTATCAAAATCATTAGAGCAGTTTTTATAAAAAAAACAATAACAGATTTTTTGGGGCTTTTTTCGCCAAAAAGGGAGTAGTGTTTTTAAAAAAAATTCAAACCCTTTTTTTCGTGCATCTATACAGGCCTAATTGACATGTTTGGTGCAAACTTGTTCGAAATCGATTGAATAGTTTTCTCTCTAGCTTTATATACATACAGACATGCAGACAGACATTTTTGTAAAAACCTCTTTTTTATCTCAGGGTGTCCCAAAACGAACATTTCCACTAAAATCTCAACATCGTTTATTTGCGATCACTATACTTTCTCTATACTTTATTATAGTGAGAAAGTAAAAGGCACAAGATAAAACGTGTACTTATAGCGCGCTCATTTTGTTATTTTGTATAATGGTGTTTAATTTTTCAGGAAATGACCCTTTTTACAAATGATTTAATTATATTAACCTTCAATCAACTCAAAGACCTTGTTGAAAAAATGAACCTTACCTAAATACACGGATGTTTATTAATTTTAGATAGTCTTTTACAAAATAGAATGTAATCTTTTAGAATGTTTTCACAATTCATTTGCTTTTGACAGCTGTCTCGTCTCACTCGGAAGTTAAATGAGTTGCGTCCAATCACTTGCAGGAGATGAACTCGATACACAAGCTAATGTTATTTCTAGATAAACTCGATTAATTCAATGTTATTTTGTTATTATTATTTTAACTAACAACTTTAAAATTGATGCTAATCCTAGTAAAGGACTGGAGAATATTACGGATGAGTCATTTTATAAATTCTCCAGTTTTTCCTACGGAAAATAAACGTGCAATGTTTTTCCTAAGTGACTAACCTAGAAAATGCACCGACTAGAATATGCAAATTGAAGCAGGTTTTTATAAAATACTTTTCCAACTTTTAATTTAAATAAAGCACTCTCATTGGCTGTCCAATTAATGCGAACGCGTAGGATTTCCAGGGTAAACATTGTTCGGCACGTGCAGTTAGAAAAATGCAAACCTTATTTTTTCAGTTAAAAAAAACTAACTTTTATAAAAATAAGATTAGATGTTTTCAATTACTTTGCTAGTGTATATCTGTTGACAGTTGCACTACTGAAATGTTTTCATTGGTTTGTAAATATTTAGTTTTTGCGTTTCATGTTTTATAAATAAATATATAAAGGGTGATATTTTTAACATCGACCATATTGATTGAATGTACTACATTCCTTACGAACTAAAGTGATTACAACTTATAGGTAGAAGGTAAACACCTAAAGCACAATCCTAAAGGATATTTCAAAATAAAACGTGTTTTCTCTAAAAAAAAGGGTCGAGTAAATTTCGTCTTTGTTTTTTTTTTAACAAAAACAAAATGGCTTCTAAATGCATTGTTGCCTTCAAAAGAAACACATGTTATGTTTGAATTATTTTCAATGTTTTTCAATTGTTTATTGAGCTATTTGCAATAATCTGTGTATAAAGAATAGAATAAACGACTTTTCGAGATTATAAATCGATTCTTGTTATCAAACTTAAAGCTAACAAATAACTTTTTAAGTGATTTGCTTGATGAGCGGTTCAAACGTTCTTTCACATCTTTCAGAACTTCCACTGCTACTGTCCGTTTACAGTTTAGTTGATAGCATGGGCAGGCATTGTCCATGCTATTCAAACGGAGATCTTACGCTAGTAGCCCGCATGAAAACATCAACCTTATAAAACCCATTTATACTAGTAATTAGGAATACGTTTAACTTGATATTGTTTTTTATTGATATTTATATTTTCAAAATAATTTGTATTGTTGTGGAACATTAATACAAAGTGAAAAAAATAGTTGTATTGTTTATATTTATTTTCATGGAAGAGCTGTTTTTCTTTTTTAGCGAATTTCCATAGGAAAAATGAGCTATTGCAGTGGCCCTTATGGTGAGACCCAAGGTCGGGAGTAGCAAATGAGCACCGATCATGGTCCCCAGAACACGTTTTGGGATGTCAATAAAATTCATATATATATATGTGTTAGCACTCTAGCGGCCGCATTTTAAGTCCGATTTGGTTCAAATTTGGTACACATGTTGGTTGTCTACGTCGCTCGGACGAGTTCGTTAGCCAAAAAAATCCAACAACCGGAAGTAACTATTTTTTTAGATTTTTACTGCGAGAATGAAATTTTTTACAGTTTTTTCTACAAATACAAATGTAGGATGTTATTCTGCACATTTTGTTTTTTTACGCGACCTTATAGCTCGCTTGGTTCCCCCAAAATCGACCAAAACATAAATTACCATACAAGTACCCGATTCGAAGTCAAGTGGTGCAAACTCGCGAGGCCACTAGGCGCAAACAAATTCTACTAATATATTGCGTACACACAGACAGCTATTCAACGCCTTCGTGAGTAAACCTATTTCCCAAATTGTTGGTTGAAACTTTAAAACATAGGCCTATAAACTTAATTTTGAAAATTTGCTGAACTCACGTCAGCGGTCCAGCTGCGTGGTCGAATTATTTTAGGAAAGTAAATGATTGAATATTGTAAAGTAATAACTGGATAATAATATAAAAACTTTAGGAAACATCTTTAAATTCAAAATTTGTTATCAAAATGAATTAAGGATTGAGAAAAATAAGCACTAACTTTAGTTTACAAAAAACCATCAGAGTATTATTGGTGCTTTACTATCTGTCATGACCTAAATTCTGTATAGTACTGTAGTAATTATTTTTAGATTAGATTATTTTATTTTGGGAGGATATATTTGCTTTCAGAAAACAGCAATACACGTTAGAATAAAACTAATGTAAAGTTAGTTTTGTAGTTTAAACTTCATAATGGGGTTTACTTAAACATAAGGTACGTTACTGAAATGAAGAAATTTGGATCTTGAATTAAACACTGAGACAAGGATATTCATAATTCAATGTGGTAGTGAATAGGAGCCGATGTAGTTAGGTCAGGTAGTAGCGCGGCAAGCCTCCATGCTCTCAACTAAACTGTAAACGGACAATAACAGTGGTGGTCGACCTGTGCTTATGTGTACTGCCAGAGTACAAAATTCAACAAACATACGCGATATTGTTGACTGAAGAATTGAGAAATTGTAACTGGAATTCGTCTTTTATTCGTTTGTAAGATTTATATGCACAATAAGTCTCAACTTGTTTAAAATATACAGAGACTACAGAGACTAATGTATACTGGAATAGCACTAGTGCATTACAATAATAAAATACCTTTTTTGTGTACTGCTTGCTCTCAGTAAAGTAACTTGTTTCATTAGTCGGTGACGTTTGTTTTGCCAATTTTATTTAGGCACTGTCGAACCGATTTTTAATTTGCATGTATAAATGCGCGTCAAATTCTAAATTAAAACATTACACAACATACAGTATAAACACAAATATTACAACACACGAAACATAAAGTACAACATTTAGGACACATAGCGCTGTTTGTTACTAATTCTTAAAAATAATTTTAATCTCGCGCGTGTGTTCTGGAGACAGGTCATAGAGACAGGCCATAATTAATTATTATAACATACATGCAACATGCAAATATTGCTCAAATGTGCTAAAGGATCAATATGAACGCCTTAGAAGAGTTCCAAATATAAAGGCAGACTACTTTCGATCCATCTACACTTTTAAATGAAAAAGTCCACTTTAAGTCAAACACCATATTCGACTTTAAACTAAGCCCCTTCTGGCAGAAGACACGAACCCCGCATCGGAAGATCAGTCAGTACTGACCAGATAACGAACGAGTGAACAAGTGCGTGATAGTAGACTATATAAAAATAATAAAAATGGCAATTGATCGATGCAATTAAAATAATTGACCCACTGTTGTTTCTGGTCCATGTTTAACACTAGACATATTGTAATAAAAACAGTTATACAAATTCATTACAAATTTTAAAATGTACCAACTATTACGATTTTTTTTTCAAAATTGTTAATTAAAGACAAGATGGAACACTGTTTCTAGACTTCGGCGCGTGTTTTTCTAAATACTAAAAAATGTGACGTTTTTTGTTTCTCACGTCACGTTTCTTTCACGCTAGAAAGCTCAAAAGCTTTTTCAACTCTCCGCAATAAAATTATGAAGATTTTAGAATCCACAGACAGACACATACGGACAAACGTACACAAAAGTTTACCCCCACTTTTTATGACTTTCTCGACGTTTTCGAGGTCTCTAAAAACAATAAAAGCATAATAAAAAGTTAGAATTTTCGCAAGAATTTAATGAGACCCGAAGTAATTGTTTTTGGTTACTAAGCAATATATAATACATTTACCTTGCTAAGCATGTTTTTTGCATTCACAAACATGTATTTTAACCCGTCACTCACTTATTTTACCCAATTTGTAAAAGTCCAAATTCGACGGGGGGGGGGGGGGGGAGAGAACCCCATTTCCATGTATTCTTTACCGTTTAATAGCCAGTTATCTGGCAAAGATTGCATTTCCTAAAGTGAGGTCAAGAATCGTCAAAGATGCTCTAGGACTCTCCGTTTTCGAGATAATGACGATTTTGTGTGAAAAAATGAAACAGCTCCAAGTAATTGCGATATAATTCAAGGCGGGTCTTATATATAGATAATAGCCGATTGAAGGAGGAGCGTGCCGAGGATTTACGACTGAATACGAACTGATGTCGGTTAAGGTGTCGGTTTTTCCCTCACTTTCATTAATAGAGACAATTCCAAGTTACGTTTACATAATAACAACTTGACGTACCATCAGCGTAGTGGTTACAATGTCGTGACATTATACAGCTAAACAACTAATTTAAAATGTCACGACAATAATCGTCACGAGTGTTGTGCGCATGGCACTTACTTGAACCTAGTTACAATATCAAACTCGGTCATATGAACTTAAGAATTTTATTTTATTCAAGACCCAGACATAAACACATGTTAATTATGTTTAATGTTTTAAAACTGACAGTAAATATATTGAAGTATAAAAGAATTAAAATGTGGATGATTAAACAATTGAATATCATTTCAGTTTTAATTTTGTAAACATAGTAAGAATAACATAAGACGTGGTACATATTAAATCAGTTTTTATTTGGTGTTAAAAATAGTAGTAGTTGGATCAGAAACACAATGGAAGTCAAACATTACTTAATATCCTTGAGTTTTAATTTTATTTGAGACATTTGATTTTGGTATCGTGATATAAAGTTCATTGTCTACTGATGCTGTCACATGGTACCTCGTGGTACTTACTGATAGAAACTGTTTGCGTGTAATTATCATTGAAGGGTCATAAAGATTTTTTTTTACAATACGCTTTAAGTACAAATTATTTTAATAGAAGAGGTACGTCTACCCAATATTCCACGTTCCTCCCGCTAAACCTTTAGAAGTACAATCCTGTAATATTTTTAATTAAAACAAGAAACTCCCGTACTGCTTGCTAATTAAAACAACCTTATACTTATAAGAGTGGAGAGTCAGTTCAACCGTGGCGTTATTTAATTAATTAAACAATACAACTTTTTAATCTGAACGAGAAAGAGAACTTTGTAAGCCTATGTTAGTTTAAAACAAAGTTTTTATGTAATAAAATAAGCATTTATTATTAGCGAGATTCCATAGCCGTTGGCGGTTGCTCTTATGGTGAGAAATACGTTCGAGAACGATCGATGTGCACCGATCATGGTCCCAATAACATATTTTAGCGTGCCATTAAACATTATGTTTGCCGCTCTCTAACGGCCGCAATTTACGTCCGATTCTTTCCAAATTTGGTACACAGGTTGGTTTTTTAAGGCTCGGCTCTCTACATTCAAAACGTCGAAGTTGGGTACCAATTTAAATGTTAAATAACCAAAATATACCTTCACTATTAAGCATATTTTTGTGTCGTTTTTGTCAAAAAACGAAAGCTGTATTTTTTTTTCTTAAAGTAAAATAGATTGTGGGTGTTGATTGCTAAGGGTTTTTACAATATCTCTTTTTGCAACTGAGTAAAAAATAATAAAGTTAACTATTTTTTACTATTTATATCATACGTTCATGAAAACAATAACACGATTTTTGAAAATGTATTCGGCAATCAACATCCGCATATGACAGTACTTCAAAATGAAACTAAATTTTTTAAATTTATTCCACTAATTAACGGGGAAAAATTACTTGTTCCGTAGCATTGCTCTTATGGGAATCAGATTCAATATGGCGGACAGTGTAGCGCCCCCTTAAGTCACTCGGACGAGTTCGTTAGGCAAGAAATCCAACAAATAGAAGCACGTTTTTTGACCGGAAGATTATTTCTTTTATTCGTTCCAGAATTAAACTGTGTTATGGTTTTATCTAAACAAATAAATATATACTTATAATTAAATATCTTATTTATTTAATTATAACCAGTCCATAAGGCAGAACATCAAAAACTGTTATAAATAAATATAGGAGATTAATCAGCACATTTTGTACATTTACACGACCTTATGTACCTAGAGACAAAAATGTATAATATCCTTTATGCATTAGCTAGTTATTGTGAATTAATTAGTCGGTTTACTTGCATACAAAGCTGAACTAAACCTGCTTTAAAACAAGAAATAATATAATGGTTGTGGAACCTCCCAAGTTTTAATTAACTTTACGAAGACGTTTGAATGCATTATAAAATCGCACTGCCCTAGCCTCCTTGAAATCTTTTACTTGAGAAATAAACTTAAAATAATATTTTCTTTAGTACTGTTATACCACTCTTCGTTTTTATCGTAGCATAAAAACTGTGTTAATTTACTGACTTAATTTATAAAATAAAATCTTAAAATTACAGTACTCAAACAACCATGAAAATAAAGAGAATACAAAAATGTGTATTTTTGTTTTCTGGATTATAAATACATTATTGTAAACTGTTTCGGTACGGTTATGTAAAGTTAAAAGGCATTTTATTATTTAAAAAGTATAAAATGAGAAGAGAATCAACAACTTAAACATTTTCTAAACCGCTGAGTTACACTTATAAAGTAATTTTTACACCTATAAAGTAATTTTTACACTGATAAAGTAACCTTTACACTGATAAAGTAATTTTTACACTTATAAAGTAATTTTTAGACTGATAAAGTAACTTTTACACTGATAACGTCATTTTTACACTGATAAAGAAATTTTTACACTTATAAAGTAATTTTTACACTTATAAAGTAATTTTTACACTGATAAAGTAACTTTTACACTGATAAAGTAATTTTTACACTTATAAAGTACTTTTTACAATGATAAAGTAATTTTTACACTTATAAAGTAATGTTCGGCCACTAAACACATCAACATTAAAATGTATTTCAGGCCTACATAAAAATAAAAATTTTCTTCAGTTATTGTTATGTCAAAGTCGCCATTATTTTTCTATAACATATTTAATAATATCTCTTTAAAAATATTTTGTTATTATTTCTGTACTATTTTTTTTTTTTTTTTACGAAACAGAAAAGTGCACAATTCTTACCCTACACTTTAGGGAAGTGGTGGTGTCCGTGGCCAAGTGTTTGGGAGTGTTAATAGACAGAAAACTTAATCTTTGGCAGTTAAAGCAACAGCGGACAAAACTGCGAAAGTTGTCACTGCGCTGGATGTACTAATGGCAAGCACTATTGGTAATAAATAAAAAAAGTGTCGATTCTAAATAGGAAAGATGAACTATTGCAGTGACCCTTATGGTGAGACGTAAGGTCGGAAATAGTAAATGAGCACCGATTAAGATCCCCAGAACACGTTTTGGAGTGTCATTAAAAATGATATATTATATACATTTATAGGCAATGCATAAGTGTTCGCACTCAAATGGCCGAATTTTACGTCCGAATTTGGCGCACTCGTTGGATGTCTATGTCGCTAGGACGAGTTTGTACAGAAAAAAATCCAACAACCGGAAGTTAGTTCTTAGACCGCAAATAACTATTTTTCAGATGTTTTGTAATAAAATGAAATTTTTTAGGATTTTTTTTTCTGAAAAATAAATGTAGGAGAGTATTCTGCACATTTTGCCGCTTGAGTCGAAGCTGGAGGCTTAAGTGCAAACAAATTCTACTAATATATTTCGTACAGAGACAGCTATTTAGCTGCATTCTTATACGGAAATTCGTATCCAGACTGTCTGTTGCTGTGCATCAAATGAAGCAGTACTTTCTGAAGCTTTGTTTATCATGTGACCAGTAATTGAAATTTACCCGGAGGGGTTTTCGCAGTTCGTATTAATTTTATAATGCGGATGACAATTCTCGAACTATAGATTTTGTATACACATTTCATGCCATAGGAAGTATTCAATGCTCGACTCCTAAAAGTGCTTTGGCTACGGATCATTATTACTCGTCTTTCCAAAATGTAGATTGGGTCTCATAAGGAAACCACAATACAAAATTTAAAAAACTCGCCATTAAATTTACCTTACGTCTGTCAACTGTGGTGTGGAAACTAGTACAATGAAAAATAATAATAATAATAATTGCTATTATTATTACAAAACAAATAATAGTTCAATAATATAATTATAAATAATTATATTAACAACATCAATTTCAGGTGATAATAGCGCATACATGCAGTTTTTATAAATACACAACACACTTGATGGCACTTAAATCTAAAACTATTTATTTCACAAAAAATATTTGAAACCAAAGTTTTAGTGAATTTAATCCACTATAATTTGTATACGAAGTTTTTTTTAGAACGCACCACACTGAAGTTAGTTATTGGGAAATCATCGAAGATGGCGGCGAAAGCTTAAACATACTATGGGGTCACAAACATAGTGCCATGTTTTATAGGTTGTCGAAATGTACTATATTACCAAGTTTCATTTCTCCCGCATTTTTTCCCAGGTAACTTCATTTTAAACGCCCTGCTTCCACATGAGCTTAGAATTGTATTTATTTCAAAATCAAAGACACTTCAATTTTATTTATATGTATATATTGCTGTTGTAAATGAATTTCACATTTAAAAGAGGTAATAAATAATAGAAACTGGTGATTAATGTAGTAAATGCTACTACAACTTTGTTGAGCCATGCAGGTGCAGTATTATATTTTTGTATAATTTTATTAAATTTATACTTATTTACCCAGCGACAGTCACTTAACATTTTATACTATTTTGTTGAAATAAGAATTACTTGTTTATGTAAACTAAAATTGTAAAGTAATTAATTCAAATTGCTGACTTTAAATTATTTTAGACCAGCAGGGGTACCAGGCGCTTCGCTCATATACATGAAGAAATAAATGAAAGACATTTTAGTCTAATAATTCAATCAAAAATTCTAAATACATTAATATACCACGTGTAGAGCTAATCGAGCGCTATCTGGTTTTGATTAGAAAGAATAGAATTTTCCACGTGGCTAACCACCTCGTAGTTACTGTAATTGATTCTATTTTTTAACAATTACATCCTTAATAACGTAGTTTCCATCAAAGTATCGGGAAATAACATTGTAAACCTTTTAAGTGTGATTATAAAATTTTACAAATTATAGTCATTCCGTAGCAAAAATCTATTACAACCTTAACATGAATATCTTATTTAGTATTGAATGCACGATGGGAAAGGTCACACACGTGGCTTTAATTCCTTTTGGTTTTTTACAACTTTTCTGTATAAAGTTAATTCGTTATAGGCTATTGATTACCTGACGTATTTATATCGTCGAGAAACTGTTTTGAGATAGGTGAAACAAATAATATACCTTAGGTGTTAATTTCTTTTTAATGTTTTAGACGTAATTTTTTGTTTTTAAACTTCAAACAATTATTATTTAATGAATAATAATTATTATAACAGTGTTTTATTAGGTAAATACAAATATACTTAACTTTTTAATTACACTGATAAGCACTTTTTTTTTAATGACCGTCTGCCAGATCGGTAAAGTTTGTTTTTTTTGTTTTTATTAATCGATTTTTAAATCTATAAACTATATAATATATAAAGATATAAACTATGTTATACTACATACATGCGTTATACATAAATACAGAAATACAATCATACACACTACATATTTACTTTCATATATATATACATCAGTACTACAGGCACTTAGGCATAAAAAAACATGTTTTATTTATACAAAAAAACTAAATTAATAAATTTCCCCGGATATACGATTAATTGGCCTAATTAAATTCTTGTATAAATCCCCACCTATTTTGCCATCTTTTTTGGACATATTTTGTAAGGCTGTCCCAATCCCTTCCATTTAGATATTTCACAAATGTATGCCTGGACAATAAAATACTTCCGAAGTAACTACGTTTAATATAGGACAGCGCAATGTTACGTTTAATACTGTTTAAAAACAAAAGACTTTATCTAGACCTACCTAACTATACTGGCGGGGAGTTTTAACCCTACAATAAGTAGTGTCATCGGTCTGAGAGTCCAATTCACTTTTTGTTAGCGTTTCACTCATTGTTCACTAGAGAGGGAGGGCTGGGTAATTCAATACCTTCCTATTTCTTGTCAGTCTGCCTGATGCTGTATGCTCGTGATTTTCAGATTATGTTATCTATGATAAATTAAACAAATCGGACTCCTACACCGAAGACACCACACACAAATTTTAAGAATTTTTGAAAAGTGTCCGAGCGAAACAATTGTATAATTTTTTTATTTGGGTTACAGATTTGACTCTTGTCTTCATAACTACTTTTTCCCCAAGTTTACTCTTTTTCCAGATAAAAAAATGAAATAGTAATATTAGTTTTGAAATTTGTAATGTAAAAGTATTTGAATTTTAAATCATAATTGTCAATGTATCAGAGGACGTCAAACACACCTTTCTCTAATGTGAAAGATGGGCTGTAGTGAGACAATTGTAGAGGTAGGACCTATAAACCCTGATAACATCGTAGGAATATTAACCTGCTGGGCAAGGAAAGTGGCAATCTTTACTGAAAAATTGCTCAGTCAAAAGAAGTTGAAAGAGGTCTTACTAATGGCCCAATAAACGCTGCCTAACATCAAGACGGAGCCTTAAGATGGCGTAAAGTTACACCATGCCGAAGTATTGCGGTTCCGGCGTGGCTTTACGCCTGCAATAAAGTCGGGTTTTGGTGTACCGGGAGTCCCTCACACCGGAAGAATTAATGTTGTTTGAAAAAACAAACAAACAAACAAGGGGTGGACTGTAGCGACATATGCATATATATTTAAGTTATTCGGAGTGCAATACTTATTTTAAAATTGTGACCTTCTACTTTTACGCGTTACCTTGCGAGCAAAGAATGTTCCCTCTCTGATACATCCAATTAGGCAAATAAAACTTGAGGTTGTAAAAATCTTCCAAGATGTTTATAACAAAGTTTACTATAAAACCGTCAAATGGAAGCAACATGTCTGGATAATAGTTTTGATTACCAATGTAAACATGTTTAACCTTTTCCACTTGGAGATAAGTGATCAGTCGTAAAATACTGAGGCATAACATCCGATTGTGAAGACAGTATTCCGAATATAAAAGCTATAATTTGATTGCGTAATGAATTGTTAGAATAGTTTTACAGCGGTGAACTTGATTGAATAACACTTCAACACAGAACCTCACTATAGATACGTTTATTACTCAAACAGGTTTCAACGATAATATCTCCATCTTCAGTGATATATAAGCTGCACTAACTAACACAACAGTGTCACACGCAACGTAATTTTACGAAAACTAAAATGTCCGTATAAACATACGTTAAAATAGTAAGTCGGTGACAAAAACCAAAACCAACAACAAGGGGATTTATTATTATATTTTCTACTGGGGGTTCCATAAGTTTTATATTTATTAATTAGTTTAGATAAACTTTGAACGTGTCCGAGTGAGTTATTAGTTTTTTTAATGAAAAGTGAATTTTAATTTTAAAGTGAGGGTTCATTCCGAGCCCTTGTAACTGATAAAACAGCTGATTATAATCAAAAGCTTATCAACACATAAGCTTGTTGTAGTTTGGCTTTTGTAGCTTTATCACTGAGGATGGCGACTTTGTCGTTGAAACGCGTTTGATTTGTTAAACGTATTTATTGTGAGATTTTGTGTTATTGTTTTATTTCATCTATATTGTTCTCACAAGTCCAGCTCATTATTTACTTATCAACACATGTTTGTTAAATCCATTTACATCAATTACCACGGGAAGCAACTTATCAAATTTAGAATCAATTTATTATTCTCCAACCAACAGATTTTTAGGTTATTCTAACAAAATAAAAGCAAACACACAAAAATCAAATATAAAAGCTTGCTGTGTCATAATTCAAACGATTGTTGTTACATATTATAAATAAAACAGCTGATTTGGATCCAAAGCATAACACACAATAAGTTAAGCCTACACTGAACCAACACACATTTCTTGGTTACAGCAAAGCCACTGCCATACCCCCATCCAAGTGCCTCTGTCCTAATCAGTCATCGTACAAGTGAAAATATCGGAGTACATGCCTCCAATACTACAATCAGTTTCCGCCGAGACTCACCACATGGTTTGGTGAGCGAAGCGAACAGGGGCGGTGCCCAAATCAGTTTATGTACAAGTACGCTGCTTGAATAAATATAGATTACAGTGTACCTGTAAAGGTTCCGTTAATATGAAGGCCTTTGCCATGTTCAAAACAAAGCAACGGGGTTTGTTATACTAATATGTAATTGACAGTTTTTAAATCAGACGTAGCCTATTCAATTCCCTAGCGTTACCAAGTAAATGTCACACGTAGCTGCCGAGTGTTGCTATTGTCACACATAAATACATTCAGGGTAAATACTTTATAGCGAGTAAACTGACAGAATGAGGTCTAGCGTACTGAGCTTAAGCTTTCAACAATTCCCACCGGTACATGGCTGCGCTACAGTGCCGAGTGACACATCTACTATAACGTTATAATAAGCTTCTTTGATTTTACTTTTGCTTTCAAATAAGTCTGCCTTTCTAGAAAAACAACCACGTGATATTAAGTTGGAGATTAGTAGGGTTAATTCTGTAAAATTTAATTAATTTATAACAGATAATATACGTGCATTACGTTTATGTATGTTGTAGTACACTTATTGGGTC
>JAGFPH010000233.1:144323-157671 GCA_018207615.1 Philaenus spumarius | reverse complement strand
ATGTCGATTTATGGGAGGGTTGCAGATTAAAATGTCAGTTACCAAGCCAATCTTACATTAAAAAAAAAAAACTTTTTGTGAGCAACTTTAAAAATAAGACTCACTTTTCAAAAAAACTTACGTCTTAAAGATTTGCTTCATGATTAATTGAGTCGTAATAACTTCTATTGGTATTATACGAAAAAACTATGCTTAATTGAACTTGTCTTAGTGACCAGGAAATCAGTAGGTCTATTAATATTACTAGCACGGGAAAAGAAATATTTCATCATCAATGTCTGATATTGCAGAAGGTCGTCCAGTGATTTTAATGTCCCTAACCAATGTTGTAGAAACAGTTAATGAATAATTGTACCATAAAAAGCCTATCTACGAGTCTAGGCCTACAATATGCAAATAGGCAAATCATATTGAAACGTTGATCTAGATATTGTGGCATTGATATGGTATGTGTTCGCCTAGGCTGTGACGGTACTGCTAATCACCCAACTCTCGTAAAGAATCGAATACGATCAGATATGTATAAGTAATAGTGGAGTAAATGTCTTAAACACATTCTTGACCAGAGGGTTTTCAAAATGTTCTTCATATTCGGAAAAACTCGTTAAACTGACTCTATAAACACCAACAATATCCGCGGGAAATAAATATTGGGAAAATACGACAAAAATAGAACTCGTAAGTGTAGATGTTAATTTCTGCCAACTTAAAATTGGTTTGCTCAAAATAAAAGAAAAAAATCACTTAACAGACACAAATGTGTATACAAAAAGTGACTAAATAAAAAGAATGAAAGAAATCATAAAAATGCACTTAAAAGACTTTTAATATCAAAACAATAACAATGAACCATATAAAACAATATATGGTTGTCTCAAGTTGTCTAACGTTGCCAAATTAAACATTAAGTCATAGTAAAGATTACAAAATTGCAACCCTATATGTATTCCCCTATATATAAACAAACTTATTGAACGTTCCATTTGTAAAGATATATAAACTGGTTACACCAATGTTGTTTGTATAACAGGAAAGCAACCCAAAAAAAATAGCCCGAAGTTCTAACTTACAGTTTCTAGTCCTACCATGTTTCCATTTTTTAAACATATATAAGTTGGTAACATTTCTTAGTTTTCTAATACAGGTCTTAAGTTCTTCGGCTGATGCTATATTTTTAATGTATAAACATATATAATATGTTGGTAACACTTCTTACTTTCATACAAATTTAGTCCAAATAACATGGTCACCCTGTTGCCTTTATAGCTGTCGCGTAAAACATGGCTGAAGATTCTCTGTTATATTTTCTTAGCACATCTTACATAGAAAAACATTTGAGATATTATGGTTAATCATAATATTATATCTATTTTGAGATAATATGTGTTTTATATAAGTTTAGATTATATAGATATGTAGTATCCCTACATTTATATTCGACTAGCTGCCCCAATCCGGCTTTGCACGGATAAACAAATCAAAGTTAAATGTATATTAACAAAGAATATATTATATCAATATATATAAATTATATTATGTATTTCTTATGGGGTTTTTGGTAACTTTGACCCCCAAAACCCCCATTAAATTTATAATTTTTTAAAATAATTTCTTAGCGAGCATCTACGACCTAGAGGAAGCTACATACCAAATTTCATTGCAATCCGTTCAGTAGTTTTAGAGAAATCGTGATTTAGTAACTTTTACCCCCTCAAACCCCCCTAAAATTTCGAATTTTTTTAAACCTTTCTTAGTGAGCACTTATGGCCCTAGAGGAAGCTACTTCCAAATTTTGTTCCGATCCGTTCAGTAGTTTTTGAGAAATCGTGATCAGTGAGTCAGTGGATTTGGCTGTTATATAGATTATTCATTAATCTCTAATTGTTAAGTAACATCCACTCTACGTTTTTCCAATGAAAAGGTTCCACCTGCGGATAACCTATTCAAATTAAACGATACAGGTTTACAACACTCGATGCAATACCAGTGGGTCGCTCTGAGGATAGGTCCGTAGACAGACCAACTTGCATAACCTAAACGTCAAGGCCGTTCCGAATTCCCAGCTGTCGGTTCTTTGCACTCAGCCAAATTACTACTTTTACCAATTAGAGTCAGAAGTGACGCGACTTTGATGTGGCAATCAAACAACATCACGTTAAGACTTTTTGTAGTTTTACTTGATCTTTAATTTATCTCGTCTCATTTACAGTACAAGTATCATTGCATATCGTATTCACAGTTAATTAAAAATGTCTTTTTCGAATATTTTAAATATTTATTTAATCAACTATAACCTCCGAAGAACCAGTTTATCCTGATACGTATCTGAAATCAAAACCTTAATAGCAAAACAAACTGATCCTTACTAAATATACCTTTTTTATGTTTGTATCAGGAGACCTTCATGTTTACTTCCTTATTTACACTACTGTAGTTTCAAATAACTTTCAAATTAATTTTACGTTGTTTAAAAGCTATAGTTTATTCAAACAAATAATTTGTTTATAAACTAGCTGGTATCTACGGTTTCACTCGCGATGTGATTAAATAAATAAAAGGACTATGGGGTAAATATTGTGCCGTACCATTATACGCAATTAAAAAAAATTGTAGCAAAAAAATGGCAGTCTTGGGACTGCCGTTGGAAGTGAAAACTTTTTATGTTTAAAAATGTTGGACGTTATTGTAATTGTTTTTAATTTTTTTTATATTTATCAACGTTTTTATTTTTTAAATTCGAAAATAATAAATATTTATGCAATATATAAGTCAAAAAATAATTTTAAATTAACATGGAAAAAGTTGTGTATATAAAAATTATTATTAACAAACTTAATAATATTTTTATTTCATTATTATACATAAAAATTATTATTACTATACAAGTTATATACACAAACTAAAACATGTACAAGAAGCCTATGTTACTAAATAAACGTAATATAATTATGTATTTTCAATGTTAACAATATGTGAGTTCTCATCTTCATCAGTAATTTCAATTACTCTTGCATTGCTATCATTATCTTTATCTGTACAGTCTAAAACTGATACTATAGGCCTATGATAACTAAAGTAAGAAACAAATAATTTTGATTGAAATCCATCCAAATGTCTTGTAAAAACAGCATCTATTGTATTTTTGCATCTTGTGGTGCTTTTAAGTCGATCATTTGACATGGTCAATCCAAACTCTTGATTTAAAAACTCAATTAATGGTATATTTAATATTTTAAATGTTGACTATGATTTGAAAATTGTTTAAAAGAAATATCATTTGTAAAATACATACAAATATTCCTCCCCGCCGGGGAATCGAACCCCGGTCTCCCGCGTAACAGGCGGGGATACTGACCACTATGCTACCGTTGACTGTGTTGGAATTGAGTTATTTAGTGCTATCTCTCTTTTGTAAACACAGAGGCGATGACGAATAATATCTGACGATCACGCGAGAGCAGAGATTTTTACCCATCTGAAAAAGTGCCTAACGCGCCATAAGAAGTTTTCACTTCAAAAAGATTTTATATCCGAGTTCCATGGCCCAAAAACGTAGTGCGATTTGCTCAAATCGATCTATGTATCCCTTTTAGGCCTACGTAAATTATTAGCTATGCACCAATAAACGCCAACAATTATTTTTTCCGCCAGTTAAGTCTGTTACTCATAACTCCCGAACGAACAAAAAATTACGAATCAGGTTTTGAGGTGTATTTAACACCTATTGATATTATATTTAACTGGTAAACCAGCATGCACAGTAAATTAAAACACACACGATCTTGTCAAAGTGTTAAGCTTTGACCCAAATCATTCGTTTTATTTACAACGGTCGCGTGTACCGTCCGTTCTCAAAACCAATAGTTTTGCCCATAACTTTTACATTATTAAAATTTTTAAATAGTAATCCAAACATTTGCGGGATAAAAAGTAGCATAGATTAATCTCTGGAAAATACTCTACATGCAAATGGAAGTTTCGTTAAAATTGGTTTAGCCATTCCTGAAATTATCCCGGACAATCAGACAGGCAAAAATAATTAAAAAAACATTTAAACAAAGGTGTGCAATTAATCAAAAACTGAACATAAGAATGCAAATATTATTCCATTTATTTACATTTGCCTACCTAAAACAACAATGAGAAACATGAATTATTTCATATGGAATAAATTAGTATTGGAAAATGAATCTATAACAAAGTAGGTTATAAGTGTTTGAATATTACGAACAATGACTATCTTAAATCATATAAGCAAACTAATGGACAGTTTATATTTAATGTAAACAATTTTGGGAAAATAAAAAATTGCAAACCTAAAAATCAAATCGATTGGCTCTCTGCGGTAAACATTCATTGCATTTTAACAATAAATCCAATCTTAACCTAGGAAATGTTTTTTGAGATTTTCGTACTATAATAAAACTTATTTTGGGTTTTGTCTAAAAAATAATTGTAGGATGTTATTCTGCACATTTTAATTTCGTTCACGGCCGCATAGCACGTTAAAATACCATAAAAGTACCCGGTTAAAATTCACGTCGCATCTTCACGGGAGGGCATCTTCACATCCGAGGACTGCTTTTATCGCTTCGAGTCGAAGCTAGAGGCTTATTTGCCAACACATTCTACTAATAGGCCTGTATTTCGTACAACAAAGTTTATTTTTAAAAGACATTTTAAACTTGTGTAACGTTTGAAAAATGTTTAGTCTTGAAATTTCTTAACAACCGTAAAACATATCTTTTGGGTTTAGAAAAACAATTTTTTATATTATTTATGTGCGAATTTATAGAGTTTCTATTGAAACCAATATCTAACTAATTCATTCTGTGAGCCAAGATCAAAGGTGGCCGGTTACAATGTATATAAATGGTGATTAGTTGCTGCAGTATGTAATTAAATATGATGGAATTTGCAACATTTTCCATTGAACTTACAGGCTTACGTAAAATAAGCTTACTAGCACAATTTTACTATCAAAGTGATTCACTTGAAGTATTCCTTACAAAATATCAAAAGGTTTGATACAAAATATATAATTATAACCTTAGTTTCAAAGGAAAACTACAAAATTACTTTTTATTACATAATTGCATTCAATATACTTAGAATTAAAAACTGTAGTATGTATTATCCTTATAAATAATTCTGTAAGCGAAATTTTAGATTCAAAATTGTGGGATTTTGGTTAATCGGAGTATGATGGGAGGGGTGTCAAATTAAAGGTATCGATTCAAGGAACGAGGGAAAAATACAAGTTTTTTCTAAAATTAAAAACTAAGGGGTTTTTGGGGTTCCCGAAAGACGAAACATCCCCATAAGAAATACATGAGAATTTAAAAACGTCTGCTTTGTTTACATTATAACATTTGGTAAAAAATTAACACATTTTAAAAATTAAACAGCTGTTCTGTAAAATAATATGACAGTTAATGTAAATTATATTTTTAAATAAAATCTGCTACTTATTAACCCATAAAAGATACACATTGACACACACATAGAAGATGAACCTTATAAGTGTTATTTTTGGAAGGTTGTATGGCTGTTATCTTAACTTTTCATACATCAATTATTATTTTCTTGATATTTTGCATAAATTCTATCATGTTATCAACTGGTTGAAGAGTGTTCAGGAATATCCGCTGGACAGACGTAATGCAGATCGGCGAGTAAGAGAGCAAAGAAATCCACAAGAGAACGATGTCATAGAACGATTACCCGCTTTCAGAAGACCTTTGGAAAATGAATTAATTGTTGTGTCTCATAGTTTAGGTCTTCTAAGCAAGACTTGCAACCACTGTGGAGCATTTCATTTCACAGAGGAGGCCACAAATGGACATTTCAACGCATGTTGTTACAATTAACTAATTATTATGCCACAGTCACCCATAAATGACGAACTAAATGAACTAATGCAGCATGATTCAAATTTCATAAAAAACATAAGGCAATATAACAGTGTGATGGGTTTCCCGTCTTTTTCTGCTACACAGAAATATATTCCAGGAAACGGACCTAATTTGTGTCAAAGTTCAAGGACAAATTCATAGATAAATTTCTGACTTATTCCCCTAAATGGTGATTTACCCTCATATGGTCAATTGTATTTCATTGACACGTCAGTAGCAACTGATATACGGCTGCAACGGAATGGAAATAAGAATTTAAAACAAGATACACTGACTATGATAACAAACATACTACCTCAAATGTAACCTTTAGCCGAGTAAAAACACCTCAAAATGTAAAAGTAGTCAAAAAAGACCAGTGAACAGAAAAAGGACAAATGTGGATATTACACACAGAATATTGTTATCAAAGATGTGTTGCTGTAATACTTTGTTTTAATAAATTAAGTTTTCAAAATTACAACATAGTTTATTTCATGTTATGTATCAGTAACTGGATATAAATTAGGGGCTTTAGCCCCTACAAGCCACTAGTTATATTATACTATGTTCCTCCGCCCATCCTCACTTCGATCTATAACCTTGTGGAGACCCATGATATAGCCAATGCAAACCGATTACTTTATCAACATTTCAAACAAATTATTATATTACCAACTAAAGGAAACACTATGATATGTAACACCAGATGTTTGACATACAGTAAGCCCTTTGTTCGCTTTTGCCTAATCTAAAGAAACTGTTGTTTGTGAAAAATAGTTAGGTACCTGATTCTAAAATTGCTAAATTGGTTGCAAATAAACGTGTTTTTGTTTATTGTAGGCCTAACTTAAAATTACGTTCACTTTTTTTATCCAAATCAGCTGTTTTATTTATAATCTGTATCAACAAGATCTTTGAATTGCATTATAATACAGTAAGCATTTTTGTTTGTTGGTTGTGAATAATTAATAAACTGAGTCTACATTGTTTGCTAAGTCGGTTGCTATGGTAATGAATGCAAACAAACATGTGTTGCTCTAAGCTTTTGATCTGAACAGATATTATCCGAATTTGCGAATTATTTTTACACTTTAAAATTAAGATTTCGTAAAATGCTTTCTTATTGTGCGTATATGACTTTATACGAATATTCCTTTAAATTTTTTGTATGTGCATCTCAAATAGCTTTTGCTGTACGTTGATTCTATATAAGTCAGTCAACATGTCAAAGCCGGTTATATTATTATATAAATATAAATTATATGTATTTTTTTAAATCTAAAAATCCAGATATTTTTCGAATATTTACTAGGATTTTTGTAATTTTTAATAAAGAAATATATAACTTTTTACATTACTATATTTTTTAGGAATTATATGTAAATAAACACTATTTATTGAATTCGTTTTAATCCTGTGATTTTAGCGAAATACTATAAATGGGCCTTCATTTGTTTTGGTTTAACCATAAATATTCTGCCGTTTTTGAAAGTATTGAAAAAAATACCTCTTTTATGAAGTGTTTTTAAATTCTGTTAATTTTTATTCATATGAAAAACATTTAATTGTTTGGTTATTGTAAATTTCGTAATACAAAATAAATCATCTCCTAAACAATGGGTCTAAATAATTTTAAAATATTATTACATCGATAATAGGGTATATAACTTGTTTCTCGAGTTTTCCTTAAACACAAGCTCATTTTTTAGAAACTATTTTATACCTGCCATTCAGTTTCTCGTCACATTGTTGGCGAAATATACTTTAATCTTTCAATAAATTATTGAATCGTTTTAAAATATTACAATTTACTTTTTATCGATTTTATGGATAAATATGTTCCTAAACTTCCATAATGGAGAACTTTCCCAGTCCCGCAAAATTAGGGAAAGTTAGTTCAACACGAGATTTAGACAAAGTACAGTAGAGACATACAGTCATTTAAACCATTCTTGGGGCATACACGTTTTTTGCTTGTAATGATTTGTTTTCTGGAAACAAAACTTCTAAAATCTATGTTTAAATTATTTTCAATATTTATACTGTAAATAAACACATTTGAACTATATCAGATTTCACATACATACCTGAATACAATAATAAATAGTTGCATTAAGATGATTTGAGGTTAGGCATCAAAATGTTAAACATTATGTTAATAAACTCACTAAACAATCAGTAAATGAATACACGCAATAATTAATAAGATATATATTTTTAATGTCTTTGTATAAAGAGACTTGAACGCCTGGTATAGGTGAGAAGCTGCGGACTAATATCCTGATTTCTTTATCGTTAAAGGTTGATTGCACGTCACTTTGAAGGTAGAACACAGCGTGAAGTGCAAATCTAAGTATTTAATTGCAACTGACATATTGAAAAGTACAAGGTGACATGAGATTAATTGATTGTAAGCATCACTTTACCAGTATTCATAACGCTTAAACACTCCGCTACTCACAAACCCCTGTGGTATTGAGTCTGATATTTTCACTAAAAATACGATCGATTAGGACAGAGGCGCTTGAATCGGTATAGGATAGTGGGGTGCGGTGTCAAGATGTGACATACGCAGCAGGACCAAGCTTTTTGTGTGAATGACCGGGTTTGTGAATATATAATAAAGCAATATAAACCTAACCTAAAAAGAAACTATTCTAAATGTGCCAAGTTGGTTAACATGGTAATGAATGTAAATACTTTCAAGAATTGTGTGTTCGGTATAGGCCTAACAAAAACTGTGTTAAGCTTTTGATCCAAATTAGCTGTTTTATTTGTAATATGTAACAACAGATGTTTGAATTACAATAAATTATAATAATGATTTTTTTATCTGCTGTTATTTGTTTAACCTAACCTAAAAAAGATGCTGTTTGTAAAGCATAATAGACTTATTTTAAATTTGCTAAGTTGGTTTCTATGGTAATGAATAAAAACGCATTCAAATAAATTATGTTGCTAAGCTTTTGATACGAATCGAGTGTTTTATTTGTTATAGTGCTGGGAGTAAACCGCCGTATTTTCACTGTTTTTACGCTTTAAAATCTAGATTTAGCAAAATTCTTCCTTAGTGCGCGTCTATGACCTATCTTGGTTATATGCCTGTGTCAGTTAGTCAGTCAGGACAAAGTCACTAGTGGCTCCGCCCCTGCTCGTCAAGTCCGGCAGCGAATCATGGTCGATCAAAACACAAACAATTATTTTATACTGTCATGTTTTCACGGAATGACGACTGTGCGATGACCTATAGGCTACATCGCCTAGATATCGGCTAGATATCGAAATAGACACGACCAACCCCGATAATTTGAATTGTGGCACCAAATACTTAAACAATCAAAAATGAACATTGCAAACAAATTTTGATATTACCAAATAGAATAGAATAGAATAGAATATGGTTTTATTCTTTTTGTTTTGGTTTTACATTTTCTTACAATTTGGTTCAAAAGAATAATCCCTACATGGGCTTACGCCTGTTTGTAGGTAATGAGTTGAGTGCCCAAATGCAATGCGATCGAAACTATCATGCCAGACATGTAAATATATTTTATAGTCATAATTATTTTATAAAGACTCATTTATATTGTTGTTCTGGTGGTGGCAGTGTAGTAGTTATTGAGATAAAACGCCAATAGACTATCACATACCACAAGAACACACACACAAGAACAAGATGAGAAGAGGAAAATAATAATAATAACCATTTATACCCAAGCATACATCCATAGATTACCATACAATCAAACTCATTCCACATATATAAACTTACACTTAATCATCCATTGCAATACACTAGCATGCGAATACGTCCCAGCACTTTGTACACTCATAAATATTAGTATAGAGTTTTCGCCCTATAAAAAAAAAACAAAAAACAAAAACACAGCAATAATAATAGTAAATAAATAAATCCACTCGCCCTCGTGTAAAATGCATATACAACGTGACACATACACTCCTGTATAATTATCTCAATTATAAATTTATTCCCAAACATTCTTATACCTAAACACATACAATTTCATCTCAGACAATCTTACTTGTATCATACATTCCCATCCTGGTATATACACTCACTTATATTCTAATGATCTACAATTATACACCGACCTGAGGAGGTTTTCAGACTCATCCCTACCAATGTTAAGCAGCCATTGTGTCACGTGTTTCTTATATGTGTCTATTTGAAGCAATTCCGTGTCTCTCAGCTTCAGTGGTATATTCCAATACAACACCTGAGCCACCTATTGCGCTCTTAGTTCTGACCTTTTATTGCGTAAACGAGATGTAGCAAAATAAAAAAACAAAATAATAATTATGTAACACCATATGTTTCACTTATAATACAGTAAACCTTTTGTTTGCTTTTACCTAAACTAAACAAATGTTAGTTGTGGAGCGTAGTTATCTGATTCTAAATTTACCAAATTGGTCAAAATTAAACATTGTATGTCTAACCTAAAATTATGTTAAATTTGTTATCCAAATCAGCGGTTGCATTTATAATATTTAACAAAAGACGTTTGAATTTAATTATAATACAGCAGGAAAGAATTTTTCAAAAATCGTTCTGTGATTTTGATTTAGTTTATTAGTTTAACCTTAAAAAAGCTGTTGGTTTATGAAGAACAATAAACTCATTCTAAATTTGCTAAGTTGGTTGCTATGGTAATAAATATAAACGAAAATGTGTTCCTAAGCTTTTGATCCGAACAGCTGGTTATAGGGCTGGGAGCGAAGGTATCCGAGCAGTTCCCCACACTGACACTTCCACACAGCCCTTGGACGTGGCTACCTGTTTAATTACTCAGAAATAATCTCGACTGACATTTCCGCACACATGTCCCCCACCCTCCCCCAAGGAACTAGCCTAAGTTCATTAACCGATGGAGTGTTAATGTAGGACTATACTTTTGCCAGTTAGCATTGCAGGTTACAGGGTGTTGGCGTAAGTTTATTATTCGACCCCATCCTACAGGACATTATATTTTTGCAGACAATGACATTGTTTTTCTAAATTATACTGTTAAATGTTGAATACAGGTAAACATACTGTGACTAAATTCTATATGTTAGAACCTTTTAGATTTTTTTTTATTATTCTTGCTGGTGCGACTGTAACGGTGATCGCTGAAGCCTATAGCCTTAGGTAGGGGGGGGGGGGATGTGTGTGAAACTGTCAGTCGAGACTATTTCTGAGCCATTAAACAGGTAGCCGCGTCCAAAGGCTGTGGGGAAGTGTCAGTATTTTGGGCAGTGTGTGAAAGTGTCAGTGTGGGGAACTGTCATGTAATCGGGATCGAACCCTCGAATTTTCGTATTTGTATCCTAAGTAGCTTTTGTTCAACGTTGATTCTATGTCAGTTATTCAGTCAGGACTAAGCCCCCTATATTAAATAAAGATAAACTATGTATATTATTATAACAGCTTATTGTGTTATTCAGGAAAGTAAACGTTATGAACCTATATATATATATATATATATATAGATGTTAAACACCATTCCACTCTGAGTTAGAGAAGGTGGGGGGGGTGGGCAATAACCGACAATGCATGACTTTCTCCAAATATAAGTAATTATATTATGTAATGTTGCATTTGTTTTTTTGAGGCTCCACTAATGACAACGACGAAACTAATTATTTTAAATTTCTGTCGTGCATTAAGTGAAATTCGTTTTTACTTCTTGTTTGTGGTGTTATGAAATATTTAATATAATTTTGTATTCAGTTGTTTTACATTCAAACAGCTGTTATAGTATTACTTAATCCTTCAAACCAAACAAAATTTATTTTCAAAATTTTATTGACTTAAGGGTCTGCTCCAGTAAACGAGAAATCAACCGGAAACGAAAGCGCTTCTCACTATATCCCTATCTAAACAGTGCAATTTATTGCAGCTGAACGCTTTGACATTGCCTCATTTCAAACCATTTTATAAGTCTGTCTTTTGTAATTGAGTGTTGAAAAAAAAACTGAATATTATTTATACAATTTCGGATCCGGCTTGCAAATTATTTTTCATTATTAATTTTGTATTGTGTTAGGAAAAAAATTCAAACTTTGTAGCCTACTTACAAAATGACAATTACATAACAAATCAAAAGCATTTAAAAAAATTAAATTGCAAAACGGATGCGTATTGTGACTGTGCTTAAAATGAGACCTTGCAAACAATTTTATGATAAAAAATAAACGAAATAAATGGTTTGAAATTTAACATTGCTCTTATGGGATAAAAATCCAAGATGGCCGCCACTACAGCAGACCCTTAATCTCCAATGCACGAGTTTTGCTTGTAGTTTAAAAAGGCTAATTCGGTAATTTTAATACATTACCATTAAGGTGTAACAATAACTTCGATTTGCTCAACCTGTCTGTATAAATGTACATTTTTCCAATAGAGATGCACTCTGTGAGTTTTTACAGCAAGGAATATGGGTGAGATAGGCCAAGGACGGGCAGGATAATGTTCATGAAGAAGAACAACACTCGGGACTATCTTATGCAAATAAATTTGATTTGACGCGTATTTGTTGACAGAATTCATAAAGACAAGCTGTTAATGATTTCATTTTCATTGGATGTTTCACAACTTTAAAAGTCAGTGTTTTACACAAGCATTACCAGGCATTGTCTAGTGCTTCAAAACATTATAAACCCAATATTAAGAGGAAGGGAGACGTGGGTGCTCACACGGGTCCAGCATGAAAGATGTAGTCAATAGAATTCCAGCACACTACATCTTCAGTCAAAGTGAAAGTCGTAGAGATGATCTCAACACGCAAGATTATAGGGAGCGATATTCTGAGATAGACTTGAGGCAAATTTATGCCTAGAGGGACAAAGAACCAAGTCGGATGCGTGGGCCTACTGCGCAATCTTTAGAAAGCTTTGGCTTGACGAACAGACCTACTGCCATTTGTAGTTTTGTTCCCGCATGACGACGCACTGCTTAAACTCATAACACAATTAATTACATCTGTTTTGTTTGAGCCTGAGCTAACATGTCCGATGTTGGTTTGTGTACATCGGAGTCCTGACCTTACACCGAGCGATTACCACTTGTTCCGATACCTGAAATAGTTTATTGGCGGAATTTACGAAAGATTCGAATTAAATTTAAGTTAGTATAACGTGATACTCAATACAAGGTTACATTCACAACTTTGGGTGCCATAAAAAATAATAATATATGAGTGATATTATATTTAAACTTTAAGATTGTATAAAACACCTTTATTTCTACTTTAACAGAATTTGTTTATCCATAATATTAAGCTGAACACATTCTATGATTTTTTTGTACCTACCCAAAACACAGACGAAGAAAATATAAATATGTGTTAACCTTCAAATTTAATAATTGTGGTTTACATTATTTAGTTGAGTGTAGGCCTACTACACACACATAACATATGGAGTCTTTGGGTTTAATAGATTTAAAA
>JAGFPH010000233.1:117728-144223 GCA_018207615.1 Philaenus spumarius | reverse complement strand
CTATTTAGCAGACAGACAATTATCTCTCGCTTTAGAAGATAGGATATTTCTAGGGTAAGAGCAGTTTGAGTTAAAAAATGTGTAACGGACGGGACACAAAATGGAAGTCCTTTTAGTTGATATTTCAGTTCTACTAAAGAAGTCATCACAATACTAAATATTCTGAATAATTATGAGATTGCATAGCTTATTACAGTATATCAATTTCTGCCATCAACATTATCAAATTGAAGAAATAATTATTTTTCATCTGTAACGGACGGGACAAAAAGGCATAATCAGGGAATGAAGGTATTTAGCTGTGCTGCATTAATAAAGATAAACAGCCTTGTTATACTTAATACAGTAAAACCTTTTTGTAGTATAGCAGGTAAGTAAAACAGGTTTTTTTTAAAAAAAACTTGTTTAATGTCACTTAACAAACATGTATAGGTAGCTCTTGGTATTTATTTTCAACTAAACTCCACTTAAACTTAATGCAAAGCGCTTCAATAGTTTACTTGTCCATCCCAAAGTGACGACTAGATACAGGGAATGGAGGGATTTCAATTTTCATCAAGACGTCTTTTTGTCACAAAACATACCAATTGATTATTTTTTTCAAATTTTGTTTATGATATCTTAGTGCTGGACTCTTTGAGTACACAATAATCAGGTTAGAAAGTAAAAATTATCATTTTATTTTTTTTCCATCAATTCCCTGTTCCAAAAGAATGGCTGTAAACAAGTAGTAGTAATTTTTTTACACAAGTAGTCAAAAATCAATAAATCGAAATACAACTTGTATTACAATAGCCTAACACTACTTAGGGTTGATCAAAACTCCAATCAATGCATAGTTCACCTAACTACGTTGCCTTTAAGACAAACTAAACTCCACCTCTCTCTAAACTATGTCAATTTGCATTGGATCCAATTTAAGACGCACGTAATTACTAAAACGGAATTTTCAGTTTTAAATTAGATTTGTTAAATTCACATGTTACTGATATTACATGGCGAGTGGTTGAAAAGGAAACGACCATGAGTTGAAGTAAGGCCAACCGGTTGCAAATGTGGAACTATTTCTAGATTAAATGAGACTTTTTTCATAATAAAATTTAAATTCGTGACTGCTCAGGAAAACTTTATTTTTTAAACCCCATTTGTTAGATTGATTAATGTGACATACTAAAATGTATACGGTAGACATTTAATATATATGTTAAGGTAATCTATTTTATGAGGTAAAACGGGTATTCTTTGTAACTTGTAAAAGGCAGTATCATTTTTGTAGAAGTTTGTAGTGTTTTGTAGAATGATCTTAATGTTTGAGTTATTCCATCACGCAGCTGAACAGCTGATTAGGACAGACACACTCAGGGTGTTGGAGGCGAGGCATGCGCAGTAGAACCAAGTTTATTATATAATAACGTGATATAAACATAACCTAAAAATGCTGTTGGTTGTTAATACAAATTACCGGTTCAAAATCTGCCAAGTAGGCAATAATGTAAAGTAATGCTTGGTAGGTATATGCCTAACCTGAAATTATGTTACCCCGGGACCTTTACTTTCCCATCGTAATGCTCTACCAACTAAGGTAATTTATTTATAAAAAGTTATAAGGCTCAATATTGGGTCGTCAAATGGACAATCCTGTAAACCCGGCTTTTGTAAACTTGGGATTATGACTTTGCCTTGCCTATATATATATTGTAACTTAATTCGTGTCCAACAAAATATATTACAATTTGGTAACCAGTATGAGAGACATGGTTACAATACTAGAAACAAATGTGATGTTATAGCTCCTAGTATAAGACTAGCTAAAACGCATAAGAGTTATTATTACCAACAGTATATGCTATTTAATAAATTGGCTCTGCATATAAGAATTTTGCCAGGAAAAAATTCAAAAATGTAATTAAAAAATGGCTTAAGCTAAAGGTGTTCTATTCAGCGGAAAAAATCATGGATTGGTGTATTGTTCTCTATTCCAATATGACTGTTGCCTATTGCATGTAGTATGTTTAACGGCAATAAAGCTATTAGTATTATTATTATTAACTGAGCTACCCTTATCGCTCCAGATATTGGTCCATGTTATCTCACTTGTACGGTTTTACTGCAATTATTAAACAAACAGACTGAATACCTCGTGTATACGACATTGAAAACAATCTTAATTCTTATTTTTTTAGCTTACAGTGGTGTTATTATTATTATTATTATTATAAATACGTTAATATTATAATACAGTAAACAATTTTTGTAGATTTTTGTTTGTGTTTGTTTTAATTTTGACAACCTTACCTAAAAGAGCTGTTGGTTGTGAAAAATGTTAACTGATTATAAAATGGCTAAGTTGGTTAATATGGTAATGCATGTAAATGCATTCATCACTCGTGTGTTGTTAAGCTTTTGATCCGAATTAACTGTTTTATCTGTCTTAGGGCCCATTTTACGGTTTCAATCTAAATTTTTATAAATCCTTTTATTCAAATTACCCCAAAACCAATCTTTTAAAAAAAATATAACGGTTTGAATAAATAAGATGAAATCCATCGCTCTGAAATAAATTACAATTTCAAATGTCCCTCTTTATTAATTAAGTCAGATCTTTTCTGATGTATTTAATGTAAGCTGCAGTATCCACAGAAATGGTGTTAGTTACCATTTTGTGAAGCATATTATCAATCGCCATATTGAAATGGTTAATAGCAACTTTTGAATCTTATTCTTAATGCATTTCAGTGCAATGGATTTTATACGATTATTATTTTATGAATACTATCTTATATATTAAAAAAATTCTGTTTTTCTTTTCCGAGTCCGTTCGGCTCTTCTACCCGACCGATTTTCATAATTGAGGTCTTAAATTAAAGGTATGCACGCCCATATTTGCCATCAAGCATTAAAAATCATGTATTTTTCGCCTTACAAACGTTATAATCAAATGCAAATTTCTGCTGTGTATTCCTTATGGGGGGTTTTTTTTTGGTTCTTTGTCCACTTTGCGTTCGTATACTGTCCATCCGATTGCTTTGAAATTTTGCATAGTAACGCAGGTTAACCCTGGGAAGGTTTTAGGCCATTTACCGAAGTCCTATTACATTAGGGCTACGCCCCAGTGGCCCTCAAAGTTTCAATGTTAATCTTATTGAAGAAAGATTTCTATTGATTTTATCAGGGACACAAAAACAGCTGTTCGTATGAAAAGCTTAAAACAGCTGATTTTGATCAACAACTGATTTGGATCAAATCAGTATCAAATGTAGTATTACCTTTTTGAGGTTACATATTATTGAACTATATTTTAATTCAATTCAAACATTGGTTGTTACAAACTTATTATATATAAAACAGCTAATTTGGATCAAAAACTGAACATAATCATTCACGGATATGTCGAGTCTTATATATTATCATCCGTTCAGCCGCTATTCACCCGAGAAGGAGCTCCGGTATACAATCCTTCAAATTTCCCATGTTAATCTTATGGAGATAATGTTTAATGAGTTTGAGTCAGCTGCCAAATAAAACAGCTAATTTATGCTCGGTGACCTATGTACAAACGAGCAAAATATTAACGAGATTCTTTATCGAATTTTCCACCTGCAAGCGAAGCGAAGCAGCCATCTGAGGCCGAAGGCCGAGCCGGGGTTGGGACGCGGAGCGTCCAGGGGCCGAGCCGGGGTTGGGACGCGGAGCGTCCAGGGGCAGAGCCCCTAGTTAGAATTTTAAAAATGTTGGGTTTAGTCTTATTTTAGATGTTGTAGACAAAATCCCCAGAAATAATGTTTCTGTTTTTTTTATAACTAGTTTTATCCTTTGACCAACAGAAACATTAAGTTTGTTTTTAAAAAATATATTTTGTCTCTTGTAAATGTTTTGTTAAATGGACGGGTTTCAATATACTTTCCCCGTACAAATTTGTAACGGAAGCCATTTTCAAAATTATAAAAATAAATTCTTTGTTTTCCGTTATTTGCAATTCGTAACATACGAAATGATTAAACAAAATTTGAACTTAATTTCTCACCTATTTCTTGAGTTACAGTACATTTTTGTAAATCAACAAATGGTGGATTGCGTCTAAACTAAGCTCATCATTTATTTCAGTGTATACAATGTGATATTGTACAGTCCGCTGAGGTTTTTATGGCACCCTTTATATAATAGAACTATAGCAATATAATCGAATAAACCAAATAAATATTGTTAGAAGAAAGTGTAAGCCAATTCCAATAGTATCTAGTAATTAATTGTGTTTACAACTCTACAAAAAATGTTATACAACCAGGGGCGGACTGGCCCGCCGGCCCACCGGCCAACGGGCCGATGCGCCTTCTTTGCACCCTCGTCCAAAAGTATTCGTTAAAATTCAAAGAATGAGCCGAGACACATTTCTAGAAAGCGAGACGAAACTCAGAGTAAGAATTTCGGGAAAACATAAAGTATGGTGTGAGATCTGTAGTTTACACTGTCAACAAGCGAGAGCAAAGCAGCTCTTCTCTCTCGTACGTGTACCTACTACCGACTACCGAGTAGCACTCTGTGGTCTGAGCGACTTAAAAAAAGCTGGCCGCTTCCCGCGCTATTTTACGCCGGACCCGAATAAAAACTTCACAGCATCGGTGTCGTCTGTCGTGTCGTAAACCGTAGTAACGAAAACGTGTGTGAAGAATGTGAGCTGTAAATTATTGTGTCTCTTTTATTTTAAACTTAATTTGAGTCAAACGCTTCAATTTATTTGGATATTCATTACAAATTGATATTAGATGCAGACAAATTGAGCATTGAGACAGAATTGAAAAAAAAAAATACAAACCGCCAAGAGAGTATATGGTGATTGTGACACAAATGAAGATGCTTTTGTCAACTCAACTGAAGAAGACTAATTCAGGATAAAATTGTATTGAGTCATTGAACTCGAGATTTTCAGATAAAAAATACTTAGGCCTATATTCGACCCTAGAAAATTTCCTGAATTTAAGAAAAATGGACTGAGATCAAATACCTTGGACAAATTTGAACATTGGTACAAAATGTAGACAGATAAAAACTGAAAGAACTTTAATACTTGTTTGAAGTATTGTCTGCATGATTTAAACTTGACAATCGAAGAAAGTTTTTCAGATTAAAATCTAATAATGAGTAGAGCAATGATGAATCCTATGAAGAGGAAAATTTTTCTTGCTGTAATACATCAGAATGCAAGCAGTGTATCAAGAGTGTGTTCAATGTGATATATGAGTAGGCTCTAAAACATGTACTCTGTATCATTCCATGAACTGGTCTATAAGTTTATTTTGACCACCCCTTTGACACAAGTTAACTGTGAGAGAACATTCTCTACACTCAAATTTGTAAAATCAAGACTTCGAGCAACATTGAACCAAGATAATTTAGAGGCTCTTATATATTATTTAGAGGGCTCTCTATCTTAATCCAAATAGAAAGAGAGAGGACAATTACTTTCTTAGACGATGTTGTGATATAGCTAAGCTGTGTGAAAAAAGCGAGAAAACGAAGGGTCTCTTGATGTATTGAATATACTTTGAACCAGAAGAAAAAGCATAACTTATTAGTAGTTATTTTATTTTCTCACAGCTCTAAGACTTTAAAGTAATTTATAAAATTATTTAATGAAATTTAGCTTTGTAACATGATTTTAGTTGTGTCATTTGTGTAAATAGTTTAGTTGTTGTAAGTTATAGGCTACTTTGTTTTTCAGAATTATCTCATACTTTCATTTCCATCTTTTCATTACAAAATCTGACAAAGTTTTAAGCCTAAACCAAAGCAATCTTGATCAAGTTAAATTTAAAAAAATAATGAGAACAAAAAAGTATCAAAAACAAATTTACAAATTATAGTTTATTTTATTTTCTTAGTCGGCCGTTAGAGCCAAATAATAAAACAGCCTTTTTAAACAATTAGGCTTACAGTTTGTACTCAGCCAATGCAAAAACAGTTTAGTCAATAATGAATTGTTATTTTTGTTAACAGCATTTTTGTTAACGCATATTTTATGTGTAAAATTATATCATGGAAAATTTGATGTAAATGTACAGCGCCATTGTACAGCTGTTGCAGGTTGTAAACAGGTAGTACATGATTTATTATATAAATGTAAGGGACAATACAAATATAATAAGAAAGAACCTAAGAAAATCATTTGTATTTTATTTACAAATTTACTTTCAGATTAGCATAAAATCGTGGGTATAGGATGTCATTTTCCATACCCTCAGACCTTCTGATATGCGCCTTCAGGCTATTCAAGGTTTACGCCCTAATGTAGGACCCAGTCCGCCCCTGTATACAACATAATTAAGTCAACAGAAACTTAAGGAAATAGAGTACCACTTCAAAGTCAAATATGAAAATAGTGTGAAATCTAGCATACATTTAAAAAAATAAATCAAATTATAAAAACTATTCTTATTTTTATTACATTTATTGTATCTGAAATTCATTAACAGAACATTTGGTAAAGTTTTTATTCGAGCGAAGTTTTCTTTTTAACTCGGACTTCCCGTTATATGCTTCTGCAATACTTTGGCGCAATTAACAGTACACTCCTCGCAGTTTTCACTTTTAATTAAACATGCAAACTCCGTTC
Organism: Philaenus spumarius; assembly: GCA_018207615.1. NCBI lineage: Eukaryota > Metazoa > Arthropoda > Insecta > Hemiptera > Aphrophoridae > Philaenus > Philaenus spumarius. The sequence continues at coordinate 137,613 of JAGFPH010000233.1, read as the reverse complement.
GGCTGTCTAATTAAAGAAAACTAAGCTGAATAACATTTTAACAGCTGCTGAATAAACGCAGATCCGGGAGTCGGCTGTTTTTGTACCTTTGCTAAATGAAGCCCAATATTTATTCAAAGTTGTACCGAACTAAGGTTGGTTTAATTATACAGTTTTATAAAGACAAAACTTGATTGCTAGAAAGAAAGCGTTATTCACTGTAGACAGAGAGTATTGCTCTGACTAAACTACAAGCGAGATAATTCGACCACGCAGCTGAACCAGTGACAGAATAAAGTTTATAGTTTTAGGGTTTCAACTAATTGGGAAATTGGTCTACTCACGAAGGCGCTGAAAAGCTGCCTCCGTGTACGAAATAATATTAATAGATTTTCTTGTACCACAGCCTTCAGCACCGGCTCACGCGCTCCTTCGTTCCGCTCGCAGCGAATAAACTTGTTTTGAGTGTTTGAGCCTCGGATTAGAAGCTGTTTCCACGTGGATTTGAACCGGGTACCTTTACTGTGAAATAGACTGTCCATACGGTCGTGTGAAAAAACAAAAATGTACGGAATAATCTCCTACATTTATTTTGTATATAAAACCTTAAACAATTTAAGAACAATACCTCAAACCTTAAGAACAATTTTCATTCTTGTAGGAACAATCGAAAAAAATGTTTGTTGGATTTTTGGCTAACGAACTCATCCGAGCAAGTTAGAAAACCAACCTGCTTACCAAATTTGGAACAAATCGTACGTAAACTGCGGACGTTAGAATGCGAACACAACAATTACTGAAATAGCTCATCTTTCCCATGGAAATTTGCTAAAAACATAAACCAAGTCTTTGATTTCAACACAGGATCTAAAAATGTACTAAAATGCACTAAATCTGTAAACAAGATAAGTTATTACTTTTGTAGGATTGGCACTGAAAGTCGAAAGTCCTGGGTCCAAATCCCAAGTATATCTCAGTTAAATTAAGTGTCTTTATTTCATCGTTTGTAAGTAAAAGGCATTAAAATACTAAAGTACAGTTTATTTATGTTAACTCTTTTCGATGGGACACATTTGAGTTAATTTTTGTTTCAGATATCTGATTTCAAAGTAAAATAATTTACATACATTTTGATTTGTTTCCTAGTACTTGGATCACCCTGTACTGACTCACGCAGTTTCAGTACCAACGGAATATTTTCAAATAGTATCTGTAATATAGCACAAGGCATACCCTACGCTAAGGGAGAATCACGATCATTCAGTGGAATAATATAAGTTATGCGATACAAAATATGTGTCATGTAGTGTCAAAATTAATGTGGTTTATAAAATTGTTTTATAGCGTGTTTATAGAGGTGTTGAGGTAAAAATTGTTTATTGAACAAAATACCGCTATCAGGAATCTTTATAAATATTATGAAATAATGGCTCCAGAACTGTTGCATAAACTATGAGTGTTTACATACTACAATTCTTGGGGTCGTTATTGACGGAACTACCGGTTTCGAAGTTTTATGCCTCCATTTTGAGGTCGAGTACGAGCACAAAGGTTTTGACTGAGTCATTATATAAAATTTGAAATAAATAAACAGAGCTCAAAACATTTAAAAAAAAAAATATCACAGTGTATGTTTTAAAAAAATCTCCACTTATGAATATTCACGATGAAATCAACGCCTTTAACAACAGTCAGTTTAAATAACCTTTAATCAGTTGTTTTATTTCTTGAAGAGCTGGGAGTAAATCCTAGTACTTTCACCGTTTTTACGTATTCAAATAAACATTTAGCAAAATCTGTTCTTATTGAACGTCTATGATCCCATACCTTCAAATTTTGTATTTGAGTAGTTTTCCTCTACGATGATTATAAGCGGTCAGACAGAACCGCTTTCTAGAGTAATTCTGGGTATTGTTGACAACTACCAAGAAATACATTTTTCCTTTTTTTTGTCAATATCTCTGTAATCCTTTGAGCTACAGATAAAATAAAAAAGCCACTGAGTTTGTCATTAAAAAAGTAAACTGTTTTGTATCTTGTAGTGTTTTTGTAAAGTTAGCGGTTTTTGAGATATTTGACATTAAAAATTCTAAACAGTCGCAATTTTGAAAATATTTAAAATAATGTTCTAATTTTTCGTACAGTGATAAAAAGTTACGCAAAAAATATGTGTACAAAGTTTGAGTTCAATATCTTTTCTACTTCTAAAAATAATAAGTATTTTGTCAAAAACATATACAGACAGACAGACCGAAAACGGAATGAGATAGGACACATGTTATGTTACATTTTTTGTTTCTTTTGACATGCTGAATAACGGGATAAAGTTTGTTCATATGGTTGCAAGACACCATGTATATATAGATATTTTACTGTAAAACATTATTTAATCAAATTAAATGAGGAAAACAAATAAATAACATCGAACAGTAATAAACCTAAACATATATAATGAAAACTCTTACGGGCTACGTTATCGTTTTTTTTTGTAAAAAATTATAAACTATCTATTTAAATAAGAAAACCGAGGAAAACTGCGAAATGCCCCGTCTGTGAAACTCACCACAAATCACAGATACTATAATATACTTTCTGAATCGTTGCACAGAGCGGACAATAGAAAATGTGACGGGGCAAACGTCTAAACAATATACTCGTACATTAAATATCAAGGTTGGAAATACTTTACAGATTGTTTGCAAACAGATACTAATCAACTTACGACGAAGTTTACTGTCCAAACAATAAATACCATTGTTTGTTCCAAACACAACCTTAAGTAAGTTTTTGTTAAATCGATGTGAAGTAGGAGTTTTTCTCTTTGGTTAATATCAAAATTCTTAATTATATTGTTTTAACTCCAAAATGGACCACATTCAAGAAGATGGGTTATTATTTACTTACGACTTATGATATTTCATTCACGGGAAGCTTTTCTCCTATTAATGAGGAAAAGTAAACTTAATTTTGATTCTAAAGGGTTCAACATTTTGGTAATCTAAATAGAAAACATGTGTTGATTTCATCTGCACAATTTGCCCATGCGGAAGTAGTTATGTATAACTATCAGGTAGGCTGCCCTTACCTTAGATCACAAAAAAGAAGAAATAAATAAAATGAATATTGGGGACAATTGTTGTCTTTTAAATCCGACAAAAGCTCTAAAGAAAAGTATAATAGTACAATTATATTTATTGTTTTAGGAATTGTTATCACGTTTTAACCCGCAGCACCCGACAAAATGCAAATATAGTTTATTGATTCTACAATTCTTGAAAGAAATAAATGTACAAAATGTTAGCTCTCTAGCTTTAAGGAAAGTATAACAAATAATATTTATTGCTTCGAGGGTTGTTTCATCCCTTAAAATATATATTTTGCAAACACCTTGATTAGTGTAACTCTACATAGTGGTGTAAAGGTACCCTTAAAATTGTTGATGTTATTTGTAATAAGTCCAAAATCCATCTTCAAAATATTGACACAAATATTTAACTATTCCAACAAACAGCTTTAAAAAATTGGAAACAGCGTAACCGATCTAATTCTCCTTTGAAAGATGGATTCAAGGATTGGTTAAAGAATAAATAGTTTGTACTGAAAATAATGTTCTATTCGGTAGTTTTAATTCATTCCCTCAATCAAATGGGTGCTAAATTAAAAGTTACTCTGATTGTGGACCTTAAGCTAAAGGAAGGAAAATTAGTTCAACTATCAAGTTGGCTTTGAAAAATGGGAAATACAATTTAAGGTGTTTTTGTAAGTGTTCAACAAATAAACTCCTCTTATGGATCTTTGACCCCCTAGATTTACTGATGGCCCAATTGTACGCTGCAGCGAAGCACTGTTAGTAGTCGGCTCGTCCAATAATAGCTAGAATAAATTTGTACTACTTAGGGTGAAATGTAAACTCAGTTAGGTATTAATGTCAAAAATAAAACTGACACGAAAACAACAATATAACTGTTACAGCTTTTTCACCGTTAAGCATCATCGGACAAATAAAACAAACATATAATATACAGAAAAACTTAAGGATAGGCACACATGAATATGACCAAAAATGGCTAAAATCTGTGTCTTTTTTGTATTTGTTTATTAAATACTACTCACTTTTCTGAGTCTATTGATATAAAATACATATATATTTGGTTACTTTTTACTACAATACCAGGTGGTTTGTATATTATACTCTGACTATTTTTTCTTTTACGCCTAGGCCTAATTTGAAATACATTAGTAAATCTATTCAATATATTATTATGTTTTTCATCATAAAATATGTATTTTGTTTACATAACTATAGACTAAAAGAAATATATAAATGCATTAAACTACATGGTTGCATATAGGTACCAAACAATGCACTGTTACTCCTCACTTTATAACTTATTTTAGAAAAGCCTTGTTTTCCGCAACTTTTATTTTGTATGTATTCAACCACAAAATTTGATATATCTCATAAACTATTTGACATAAATAAATTAATATTTACAGGGTTGTTGTACACTTTATTAGGAAAAAAACATGTATTTTCATCTAATTTTAGTGAAAAACCTTCCAGAAATAAAATTATTTTCAAAAAAAAGTTAGGTAAAAAAATAATATAAAATTATATGGGTACTAATTTTTGATGGATCATAAGAAAAATACATGGGAATGTTCCTCAAACTATCTCAATCAAAATGATACTAAACAGAATGTTCTAGGTTTTTTAGTTTTTTTGGAATATCGAGTTAAAAATATATCACAATTTCTCCAAAATGGGCCCAAAAACAGCCCCAAAAAGTAATTATAGTAAAAAAAATTATATAAATCTTAAATATTACAAGAAGTTTAACTTATAAAATATTCAAAACACCATTTATAAAATTAAATGAAATTGTAGCATTTTCATGTGTGCCTCCCCTTAAGACCAACATCTATGTTAAGAGGGTGGGGTGGAAAGCAAGGGCTGACGTTGGAGTACCTGAACAGGACAAATAACTGACAGGTTGTGTAAATACAATGGATTTCAACAAAGGGGATGGATTATGTACCAGCTCACTTAGGTTACAAGTTAGTATGGCAATTATTGGGAACAGATATGTTTATTTTTGAATAACTCCAATGTACTTAATTTTCTACTTTTTTGTTAAATATGTAAGACTATAACATCATCAATACGATTAAAAGTATGGCCTGTATCTAAGTAGTTCGCATTAATGACAACTATATTGTTGGTGAAATTAATTTTCGTGTAAGTTTTTGTATTTTTTAATGATGGAATTTCGCCAAGTGCCGACTGTGGGCCCGTCAAGTAGTTATACTTTCGACTGTAGGTCAAAATGAACAAAAGTTATTTAAAATAGGATCAATTAAGTACGGTACTATTTAAAACTAAAACTCAATAAGTAAAGGAATTTTAAATTTTAGTTCACAACAAATTGTATACAACTTAACCAATTTATTTTACACAAGAAAAAGTAATTTAAGATGTTTTAATCAAGACGTCATCTGATGCAGCTCCAGTGGTTGTGACACTTTCAAATTGCTTTTTGCTCCCTGCATTGTAGCACGTTTGCAATAAGTTAAACTTAAGGTATAATTATGTGATGTTGAAGTAAACCTTATCTTTTCACTTTATATAAATTAATGATAACGTCAACTTTAGAAGTATTGTGAACATTGGTTGGTGGTGAGCACTTTAATACTTTATACGATTAGTAAATTAATTGTTTATAATGATAATTCCTACTTCCTGGACTGTTGCATTATTACAGTCGTTTATTGTTCAGATACGTCCGTTAAACAACAAGTGTATACCAAACTATTAATGGTTAAAGTAATATATAAATAACTAGAGGCTTTCACCCCTGCTCGACCAACCCTGCTAACCAACACCACAGGGACCAAAATGTGATACTGTAAAGCAATATTTCCAACTTACTATTAAATAATAAAGTTAGCATAATTTGAATAGCGATAGAAGTTTTCATTAAGATATAGTACAGTAAAGGCTAACAACATACGAGACACCGGTGTACGGCACACTATCAATTAAATGTGTGTCAACAGATGAGACACTGAGTAGCGCGCTACCAGATTCGGTGTCTCTCCCTGCGAGAAGCTGGGACACCGGGACAGTGTCCCTTACACCGGTGTCTCGTAGATCGTGTAAAACTGTACCACTTTACGTTGAATAAAGGATGGAAGCTACCGGGCCCTAACAGAGGTTTAACTGGGAATGTGGTACATGCCAGAATTTAAACCGCAATAATATAACCTTACCCTTTTGCCAAGAACACGCAAATCAACAAGGAAATTTGCATGCACAAAATATCTGCTATAGTTTAACATATAAATAACAAAACTTTAAATTCACTGAAGAGCAAAATCTCAATTGCCACTATTTAATAAATAGTCGTTGGACTAATAATTCATACATCAGACTAATAGAGACATCTTACAATTAACAATTTACATTTATGGAATATCACTATTCAGTTAATGTTTATTTATTTAATTTATATTTTTTGGTGCACCTTATAAATGAGTCAGAATTTGCTAACTCGTATTAAAATATTAAATTTAGAAGTTATGTGTCGAAATAAAATTTATTTAGTTTGACTAAGAAAAAATGTCTAAATAATGTCTCTGGGAGACAGAAAAGCCGAATGTTTATTGCATGCTACGCCACTCCAAAAAAATATTATTGGTTAACTTTTTTTTTATAAGTTTGTATACCTTAACCTAGATTCATGTATACATATAGGGCAGAGTTATGTATAATTAAACAAATACAGAATGTATAACTCAACAAACACCTCAAATCACATATACATGTATATTTTCTACATGACGTTTAAGAAATAGCTCTCAGCTTTAAGTGAAATAAAACGATTAATATTTATTGTTTTATGGGTCGGAATCCCCGTGTTGATCACTTAAATGCGAATAATCACATTGTGAAGAATTACATAAAACATTATTGTGCAAATGTCATCTATTTTATGTTTCATATAAAACATTACTGTGCTCTCTATTTCAACTCGACATTCTCATCGAAATTGAAGTTACTCCGTTGCAACCCCTAAATGTAAGTTATCGAATTAATTTTGTAAGTTAGTTTTTCACTTACAATTTTGCCTGGGAAATATTATATTGGCCTATATAAGTTTACACCCACGGCATTAAATCAGGAGGAATTGAGATATTTTTGAACAAATACGAGAATCGTTGAGAATGAACAGCCTGCAGCAGACAATTACGAGTTTTATTTCAAGGGCAAGCAGGGCTATTATTTTCCACTGTATATTAGGTTTGTATAACAAGTAGGAAAAAAACATTACGCATTCAAGGGAATATTAAAAGGTTAGGCGTATAATTAAATGTAAATTATTTTATTATTATATTGCATAGTTAGTAGAAATTATCCAGATAATGTTATGATTGTGCAATAAAAATGTGCATAGTTTGAATGTAAAAGATACAATAGGTAGTACTACATGTTATTTGTAAACATTATGACGCTATTTAATTGCATACATACACAAGATGCTTCCAATCATTCTCACAACCACAAAATGGCATCATACACCAATTTCATACTTAGAGCACTCACTATACCCATGAAAAATGAGACTTTAACCAGGAAATCAAAATAAACGAATTTAAACTTCAAACGGATACGACCACAGAAGCATAGACAAAATATTAAATATAACACAAGTGAATAATAAAAAAAAAAAATAAAAAATACAGTATATCAGTATGGAATACTACGGATTATTATAAAATGTCTCAGAAAGGATATTTAAAAAAACAAGGATACAAACTTGCATTTAAAAGAATAAATAACTTAGGCAAAACAATAAAACTCAAAAATAAAGGAAATGCCCTTTCAATGCAAGCGTGTTATACAAGATAACTTGCGACGATTGCCCCCAAACATTACATCGGGAAAAAAACGTAAGATTAAATTTAACATTATATTTAAGGAACATATACAAAAAAGAGAATTAAACCCGGTTAAATCTAAATTTTCAAACACCTAAAACAGACAGGCCATAATTATTCTAATATACACGTAAATATTGCACAAATGTTCCAAAGGACCAATCATGAACGCCTTAGGGAAATTCAAAAATATATAAACAGATTACTTTCGACTCATCCACTCTATTAAATGAAAAAGTCCAGTCAAACAGCATTCGACAGCATTCTTAGTTCAAACCTTTTCAGTTAAGTTATTTTTAATAATTAGTAACAGTGAGATGTGTACTAAATGTTTTATTTCACGGTGCATGTGTTGTAATATGTGTTAATGTGATGTGTAATGTTTTTATTTCGAATTTGACGCGTATTTATACAAATGATAATTAAAAAATTGGTTCGACAATACCTGAATGTAATAGGCGAAACGATCGTCACCGACTGAGGAAAAATGTTACTTGGACCGTGAGCAGTACACACAAACCAAGGTAAATATCACTAACTCATCTATAACTGTTTCATGGAAGTTCGTTCCATATGGTGTTCGAATCGATCGATAGGAAGGTATGTTAAAATATTTTAGTTTGATTTCAAATATCGTTAAACGGACTATGCCAGCAAATATTGTTCCATCGGTTTGCACAGAACTTTATATGGTCTTTCGCCAACAATTCCAAAGTTATTATGACGAGAGGTTTTTAAGTTATGGTTAGTGTTCATGTACGACAATAAATTAGGCCTTTGTTTTGCCACCTCGATCTTAAGTTCCACTTGCTTAATTTTAAATATGTTGACTCGTCGAGAAGTCATTCTTCTGTATATTTTAAAATGATTACCGACGATCAAATTTGTCCTAATTTCTTTCTGAATCCACAAATCCTCTGAACTTCCCTCGACTACCGGATTAAATAAAACTAAAGGAATGCAATTCTGTTTAGTATTTTTTATAAATTATGCCGTCAAAATTTTTGCGATTGAAAAATAAATACATTATTTTTAATATAATAATAACGCGCATTTTCTAAAAGACTGTTTTTAATAACAGTTTAATATACCGAAGGAACGCATTCCGACGACACAAAATTTATTAAAAATAGTAAAACCCACAGCTAGACGATACGAAACCATTTCTTGCGATAAAACAACACAAAGTTATGCTGTATATACAAACCACCGTATTAACTTGTAATAATTACTTTAGAAATAATTCGACCACGCAGCTGAACCGCTGACGTGAGTTGACCGAATTTCCAAAATTAAGTTTATACGATTCAGGATTTCAACCAACTATTTGGGAATAGCTGAATAGTTGCCATCTTGTACGAATTATATTAGTAGAATTTGTTTTCACCTCTGCATTCAGCCTTTGCTCACGTGCTGATTCGTTACGCTCGTAGCGAGTTGGCATCTCGACCTTCGCGCCTCGGATATGGAGAAGCAAGTTTAATTCCGGCCGTCGGATCAGAAGCTGCCCTCCACGTGGATTTGAACAGGGTACTTTTACGTTTTTATTTTGGGGGAACCAGACGGCCTATATATGTTCGTGTAAAACATATTTTTAACATGCAGTATAATACGCATTCGTCTACTGGTTTCCTATGCTACATATTAGCACAGTGTGACGTATGCTACGGAAATAATTCTGACTTCGCACTGCGCATGCGTGTCAAACGATTACTCTTTCCTTTCAACTGCAGGCTGAAGTCAGAGCAGTGGAAACGTTTCACTTTGCGTATGACCCTGGCCCTAATAATAATAATAATACTAATAATACTATTTGCCCTTCAGCGTCAAAAGGTGTTTCACTTAAAAAATAAAGGGTCGTTTTCATATATGTTACTTAGCAAAGGTAAGTCTACTTTGAATTAGTCTTTTATATCTATCGTATTGCATTTATAAACGTAAATAATTTGCAACGTCATCTAAATAGAAATAGTTTCGGGTTTACGTGTAGTTTTAGTATCGTTGTTTCGCTTCTTACATCGACCAAGTTAATTTCCGTATTTAGAAAACAAATGATATACAAGAAGGAAGAATGTACGGTAGTCATTTAACGTTTAAATATTTCATGAAACTATTCACATAATTGTGTTTAACTACCTGTGTTGTGTACTGTGTGGCTCAGGAAGTTGTTTTCCCTTAATTGCTTTATATTGTAAGTATGTTGCATGACCTTCTCAGCCGATATATGATTACGTAAATAGTTTTAACACTAAAGCTTATTTCCTTTAAACTGCGCTTTATCTCAATCAGTTTGTTGAATGATAGCTTATTGTTTCCACGACTTTACTTGTCGACCTCATGATAGAATTCGGTCACCGATGATGCTTATTCAATTGCACAGCGTCCTACATCGACTCAGTAAACACAGCGATATTGTACGTACATTTGCTGTCATTATCTTTAAATAATATCTTTATATATAATACGTGAAGCCGTTTTTTGTAAACACAACTCCTCCCTTATTTCTGGACCAATTTTAATGTTTGAGGTTTCAAAAAATTAGTCTCATTTCGTAGTTTTGCAATAAGGTTTTAGATGTCAAAAATTCTTATCCTTAATGGCGTGAGCTAATCTCAAAGGTCGGGTTTTCCCCATAAGATTAACATGGAAAATATTTAAAAACCATTTCTATACAAAACAGCTGTTTATCTTATCTTATCTTCTAAAGCGAGAGATAATTGTTTGTCTGCTAAATGGATCTGGAATCTCCGTCTAAGGATTTTTCATTTTTTGATTTTATATGGGGCTTTTGGCCACAAGAAATCGATTGGAAATGGTCACCAGTCTGGGAAAATTCGTTTTCTACGTCTTTTTATTAAATTAAAAAGTGAAATTTGTCCATTTTAAACAATACAAAGCACAGCTGATGCAAATGTTTTCAATGCCATTACAATAATCATCTGCTTTCTTTTAAACTGTATATTTTATTAGAGGTAAGCCTAATGTTGTATCTATTTATAGTTACCATGGCAACGAATACTTCTGCTAAATAAACATACCCTTTATTTAGTTGTTTAATGTTATAGGCCTAACCTAAACGATGTTCACGGAAATTTGTAATATTAGTTATTGACGTGAGCGAACTAGGCCCTAGGCCTAAATCGATATTGAAATATTAAACTTTAATTTAGGCCTGACTTATTTCTGAGGCATAGCGTTGAGATTATGGTTAATCCTTTAAACTGTATTTTTATTACAGGTAATCCTAATGTTGTATATACCCTTTATTTAGTTGTTTAATGTTATAGGCCTAACCTCAAAACTCAATAATCCAATATTTATTATTGTAATCATAGCTCTGCTTATAATCGAGCTTTAGCTCGGTCTCCTGGTACTAATAAGAAACAAACTAATCCAGCTGATTTCGTGGATGTAAATAACGATGATTACAGTATTCAGAAGGTTATAAAAACATTTTAATACAAAACAGCTGTTTATAATAAGAAACTAACTAATACAGCTGCTTTGTGGAAGTAAATATAGATTTTTATAAGAGAGGAAATTAATTATTTATTCAAATTATAAAATTTACGAACTAATTTGTTTTGAACATTTAACATTATTTACCATCTTAGTTTTGAGGTTATTATTTATAACTTTTTTGTTAGGTTTTTGATTAAGTGTAGACCTGAGCCTTACTGGTTCTTTTAACCTTTATTATTACTGCTGTTATAAAATATAAGAAACTAGCTGACCCGGCAATGCTTTGCTATTGCTTAATTTGAAACTTTGAAAGCCTGTAATTCGTATCCCTGAGGGCCAATGTAAATTATAATGGGATTCTGCTCATTGCTTGATTTACCTAACCTAAAATTATATTCATTTTTTGATCCAAATCAGTTGTTGATCAAAATCAGCTGTTGATCAAAATCAGCTGTTTTAAGTTTTTCATACGAACATCTGTTTTTTGTGCCCCTGATAAAATCAAAAGAAATATTTCTTCTTCTTCCTTAAGATTGACCTTCCATAAGATTAACATTGAAACTTTGAGGGCCACTGGGGCGTAGCCCTAATGTCCTAGGGCTTCGGTAAATGGCCTAAAACCCTGCCAGGGTTAACCTGTGTTACTATGCAAAATTTCAAAGCAATCGGATGGACGGTTTGGTAACGCATAAAGGACAAACATACAAACAGGCAAACGTACATACATTGAATTTTATATATATATAGATAATTTGATTTGAACATTTAACATTATTTACCATCTTAGTTTTGAGGTTATTATTAATCCTACACTTTTATTATAAATAAAACATAACATATGTTTTTAGAAGGTCGCACCGGATGTTGGCGTGTGGAGCACGCAGGGGTCTCCCCTAGTCTTCAGCTATTATCCTTCATCTGATTGTTTTGAAAGTTTTACCTACAGATAGGGAATCAAAATAGCTACGAAAAGGTTGTCTCGACGTTGTTTGTTGAAATGTACGGTTTTTGAGTAATTTGGGTTTGAAATTTCAAACAGCCGCCATTTTGAAACGCGTAATTGGATAGAATCGATTATTTTTTCTTGAGATAGACGATTGTTACGGTTAAATTCTTCCCAAGTTTGAACTCAATCGGTCGACCGTTCTCTAGATATGAATTATTTTGCAAAAAAAAAAAAAGACGGATATCTGGAAAGGAAGCGTTTTCGGGCCTACATTTATACGAACTTATTTTCTTATTTTTAGCTATAGAATAAACTACCGAGACATAGCCGCTTAGTTCTGAATCACCCTGTATACCTAGAGTAAATGAGTTGAACAATACAACTCCAAGGGATTTTACCAGCTCATTACACTCGCAGATAGGTTTAAGTACAACTAATGCAGATGTAGTACCCATGGGGCAAGATGGATTAAGTGAAGTTCCACTATGTTGAATTAGGTTAATGCATTATTGTAGCTCCAATACACATGGGGAATGTGAAGGAAGGTACTTTATATTATTATGGATTGATAATGATTCTTGAAATTACAGTGAATCAAGTAATTGTATAATATTTCTATCCGAACTGTGCTATTATAAAAAAATCAAAATTTCAATAAACTGCAGTTGTATTTGTGTAAGGTCAATGTTTATTTAACAACATTGACGCATACACTGTTTCCTCTGTCTTCCGTTAAAAAGCGCTAGTAGCAAAGGTGGCGACTAGTGAACATAAAGCTTTTTCTGTTTTACAGTTTGCAAGGGCTGAATCTGTAGTTACAGTGGAACGTGAGATCCGTATTAAGTTCAAATGTAATATATCAAGTGATAATAACATCCGTTGATGGTATCATCAGTTTGAAGACACCGGCTGTGTTTTTAAAGGGACGACTACGGGACCATCTTCAAATTGGGCTCCATCTTGCTAATCATTCATAAGACAATTCAGTGCCCTCCTATGCCGTAGCACTGAAAGTGAGAGTGAATTCATTGCCGGAATTTGAAATGCAGAAATGATTGTGTTCAGTTCAAGAAAGCTTTGGGTCGGTGGTACTGCGACGGTTTTGGGTAGTTTCGGATGCCCATAATAAAGGATGGGTTTTGGGTGTTATGACGATGTTCTTAAATGGGGGGGGGGGGGTGTTTGAGAGTGTAAGTGTGTTTAAATATATGTTTGTATATAGTGTACCATAATTACCTTTTAGTTTTATTTTATAAGATACATTTGTATGAATTCTTTAGTTTTCTCAGTGTTTGTACATTATGTTCCATTATTATTATATTTTTTTCTATTTTTTTAGTAATTTTTGTTTATAGTGTGAGTTTTGCTCTATTTTTGTAATTCGAGGTTAAGTGGAAAAGAGGACCAAATGGTCCTAACTTCGTCTAAAAACATAAAGATTATTTAACAATGGCAGTCTTTTTTGTATTTATATATGTTTATGTATATGTATATTTGTTCACATAGTAGCCTAATCAACTTTTAGTTTTATTTTACTTACAAGATAAATATGTATTAATTAATTAGTTTCAGAAGTGATTATTATTGTATAGGTTTTTTATTTGTTAGTTAAGTTTTGTTTGTAGTGTGACTTTAGTGAACCTATGATTTTTGTAATTTTGAGTCAAGCTGAAGAGAGGACCAATAATGTTCCTAACTTCACCAACGAAGGATTATTATTATTGTACTTATGTTTAATTTATTTACGAAAATTTTTCTCAACAGTAAATTTATTTGTACTTTTAGCAGATGGATCTAACATAACAACTAACTAGCTAGCGCTTTTAAATTAACTAAATCACATTAGATTAAAATAGTGTTTACCATTTACCACACTTACACAACGCTACTTCTTTTATTTCAATTATTAATTTAATAACACAAAGTCCCCTCTAGATAACGTGCAGTGTAAATAGATGAGTACAAAAAGAAGCAATCTTGAAATTAATGAGTTACGTAGTTTGAAGCCGCGCGTTACGCCACAAGACGCACATTCGTTAGGTTATTAGAGTTCGTGAGTTGACATTGCTTGTGAACATACAATATTAAGTATAAAATTAGAGTTAGGGAAAGCTTGCTATGTCACTTTCCAAATAGTCACCAGAGACTGTAGACAAGGCCGCCCGGATCAACAGAGTGGGTAAGTGGGAGTAAAGATTAGAACGAATAAATATTAATACATTCATCAACGTTTGAGGTTAGGTTGTATATATTAACAATCGTGTGTACTCATTTGTAGATTTTATGTAATCTCTCCACTTCTTTCTTATAAACACACTTTGGAAGATATTTGTGCATTTATCACGTTTGAATTCCAGTGTGTGTTTTTGTAACTTTTCATTTTCTCAGTAATAATCATTAAATTCTGAATTCTTTAAATAATACCGTGCTGAAAGTTTTTCATAAATTGTGCGAGAGGAAAATCAGCATCAATTATATTTTCAAATGAAACTATAACCCGACAACACCAATACCCGTCCTGTTAACTGAATAAATACAATTTTACCAACAGTGCATTTATCAGGTTATTGAATTGTAGTTGTAAATATGAGGGAATCATTTGCAGGCGATTCAAAATATACGTTTTTTTCTCGTAATACTGGGAAACCCCGACCTACGTTCGGGTAAGATTGTGATTTGATTTGTTATTTGCAAGTGTTACATTTCTTTAAAACTAATTAGTGTGAAAGCAGTAAAATAAATAAATAAAATCAGAATGTGTATATTGCGTTAAATAAGCTTGATAATTAAATTTAAAAACAATACATACAGATGATCTCACAGCCATTCTAATAAACTTTTCCACATTCAGAAGGTCAAAACTATCAAATAACACAATACTAGTATGCCACACTAAGATTAATTACAGACACATCAGAAATGCCTAATTTACAAAAATGCTAGCTAAATACAACAAACTTTATGCAGGCCTGCCTAACTATGCTAAATGTATTTAGATATGCTTTTATAAAACTGTAGGCCTGTTTGTTAAATACTTTTATTTATATGCATTATTATATATCAAAATATAGATAAAAATATTATGAAGTTATTAATATTATAATAAAGAAATTTAATAATCGAATATGTTTATATGTTATACGAAGATGTACGAATATTTACTAATCCAAACGAATGGGTGTATTGTTTTAAATCTGTGTAAATTAATACATATTGATCATAAAATGTAGTATATATATAAACTGTATAACCTCAAAGCAAATCTTATAACCTATTATAGCCTACATTAGTTCTATAACTCACATTTAAAAAATCTCCTCACAAGTCATTATATTATTGATTGAAGTTGTAAACATAACGTTTTGTGTTTGTGTGTAACATACGTTGTGTGTAACATATCGTATTACAGATGAAATCATACGTACACTCTATTTCGTTTAGAAGTTGTCTGTCTGTATTCTTTTTTCAAACAATTATTATCTAATAAACGGTTTAAGATAAATTCATAAAACTCACCATGCATGTTTATCGGACTGGTTTAGACAAAAAATGTGAAACGTTTTATTTTGCTTAAATTATCTGTTTCAAGATGGCGGTGGTTCAAACTTATTAAACTCAAATATAAAAAAAAACTAAAGATTTGCGAACAATTTTTAGAATACAAAATATGTAGACAATTTAAAGACAATTTTTGTTAGTTTTATCACTTAGTTTTAAGGACAACTGAGAAAATAGTTTCCACGATCACTTGCCGTGAATGTAGGAATAACCGAAACCTACTTTCAGCAACTATTCCAGAACTATTGTATTTTCTAAGTCAATGCCAACCTTAATGAATATAATTACAAAGTAAAAACCTAATAAAGTCGTAAAACAATTCTTCTATAATATACAAACATTCGATTTCCGTAAAACTCGTAAACGTTTATTTATTATTGTCACTGACTTCAACAATCTCCTTATGTAAGAAACCATTTAATAACAAATTTTGAGAAATCATTAAAGCATTTATAAATTTAACTCTGTCCTTCTGTGTTTTGTGAAGTATTTCCAATGTTTTATTCTATGTTTTTATAAGAGTAATTGTTATTGGTGTAATTATTGTAGGTGTTCGGCAAACGTAGATCTATTTGAGTTGTGGTTCCTTATAGTTATTATTGTGTGTTTATAAATATGCAAGTAATGTGTAAATTTAGACATAATATATTTATGTGTATCGTCCTGGATTGTTAATCCAATGAATATATTAGAGAGGTTAATTACCTTGTATTTCCGTCTGACAATCCAATGTTTTTTCTTCCTGCTTAGGATGACTAGTTTCGACGGTTAAACCGTCATCGTCGGATCCTTGCCCATCATGTTAAAAAATGTTAGTCATCAGAAACCGGCCGGCATACAACGTGTTCTGCTACGTACATAATTTAAAATATTATTAAACCGTGATATTCGTGCATATTATTCATTTGTACAAACATGTTTGTGTAATCGTTGTGATTGTAATGTGTAATTTGTGATGAATGTATTAATTTATTTTGTGAACGTTAAATGCCAGAGATGACAACGCCTCAGATCGGCGGAAATAAAACAAATTTTTAACATGATGGACAAGGATCCGACGATGACGGTTTAACCGTCGAAACTAGTCATCCTAAGCAGGAAGAAAAAACATTTGATTGTCGGACGGAAATACAAGGTAATTAACCTCTCTAATATATTCATTTTAATGTGTAAAGCCTCATTCAGCAATATATACGAGGTTGGAAGTACTGTATATTGTTATTTAGTTCCAATATTTTCTCCTAGTGGCAACACCGCAAATGATAATCCGTTATGTGCATATTAACTTAAATAATGTTATTAATGTTTATTCAGCGATTACCCTTAGGCTAGGTATTTAAACTTCCAAACATAACTTTATTTAAATGTGGCATTTCAAAATTGTGAATGTTTAGCATTGCTTGAATAACAATTTGTATTATTACAGCATAACAAGATACATTATTACATCTATATATATAAAAGCGAAATACCACTCACTCATCACGATTTCTCAAAAACTACCGAACGGATTGAAATGCAATTTGGTATGTAGCTTCCTATAGGGCCATAGGTGCTCACTAAGAAAGGGTTTGAAAAAATTCGAAATTTTAGGGGGGTTTGGGGATCAAAGTTATTAAAAAACGATTTCTTCAAAACTACAGAACGGATTAAAACGAAATTTGGTATGTAGCTTCCTCTAGGGCCATAGGTGCTCACTAAGAAAGGGTTTAAAAAATTCGAAATTTTAGGAGGGGTTAGGGGGGTTCAAAGTTATTAAATCACGATTTCTTCAAAACTACCAAACGGATTGGAATGAAATTTGGTATGTAGCTTCCTCTAGGACCATAGGTGCTCACTAAGAAAGGGTATGACAAATTTCGAAATTTTAGGATCGGTTTGGGGGAATCAAAGTTACTAAAATCAAAATTTCAGATCTTTTATTATTATGACAATAGTGCTTTTATTATTTAAGATCTATATATACAAAAGCCAAATACCACTCACTGACTGAATACTTAAAAATAATACAATTACGTTAAAAAGACTAAAAATACCAACCACCACGGGCAACGCCGTACGGGTCAGCTAGTACATACATATGTTTGTATACAGAGTGTCACATAAAACCGTACCGGGCTATACGAGATCGTACTGTAGGTATACATTACAATTTCAAATGTTCTGTAACCTTTTTTCAAATTCACAAAACTTACTATAGCTCCAGAAATAGATAAGATATTAAGGTTGAATTAGGCATTTCGTACGGTACAATGTACAAGTGTACCAAATACCAAGAATATATCCTTTGACCTGTAGAAACAAAAAATATTTTGTTTGTCGTTAAAAAATTTAATATTTTTTCTCTTTCAAATGTTTTGAAAAGTTAGATACCACATGTTAAAAGATACTCCACGTTAAAATTTTTTAACAGTGGACATTTATAAAATTATAATTCTTGGTGATTGGTACACTAAATTTGTACATTGTACCTTTAACACCTGTACAGCCCAGTAAGGTTTTTGCGACAACCTGTATCGGCGTTTTTGTCCTGACAGATAGAATCAACGTGGAGCAAAAACTACTGAAGTTACTAATACAATTTAAAACAATATATTCTTATAGGGTCATTGACGTCCTCTGAGAAAGAATTTTGCAAAACTTTGATTTTAAAGAGTGAAAATAGTGAACATTCGGGTTTTCGCTTCCAAAACCTAAAACACATAGAACAGACTAATCGGAGCAAAAGCTTAGCAACACACGATTGCTTACATTCATTACCATAACAACCGACTTAGCCAATCTCGAGGAAATCCTTAGATGCGTTTTCTAGAAAATATTTAAAAACATACAATTTTTAGTAATTTAAGATTATCAAACAATTAGTGTCTTTTACTGGTCTATGGGGAAATCATAAAATTACATGTTTTCTTTAACACCGTTTACAGTATGATTTATAAAATGTCTTATTTCAACTGAAGCTATAGGCCAGTCTGTTTATTAAATGGAAGAGTATCCTGTTATTTCAGCTTGTATTTATTAGGTCATAAATCTAGATACTTTATAGCACTCCTGAACTATAGATTTAAAGTATAACTGAAAACGAAAGCTCAGCCATTACGACCTGCCGTTAGCACATTTGTCACAAGGAATTTCCTTAGTAAAGCAAGTATACAAGGTCATCGCAGTGTGTTAGGTTTTTACTTCGTAATTACTTGTTGGACGACATTCAGTAAAGACAAAGAATGTTCGTATATTAATTCGTTATATATCATACTGCTTCAAAAACTACTGTTTTCAATACATGCATTGAGTTCCTATAGTAGCTCTTGGTGTCGAGGACATCAGCTGTTACTTTTCGTTTCTATAACTATTAATTGAAAGAACTATTTAGCGATGGTAAACATAACTGACAAAAACAACATTACATTCGATTGCAAATAACCCGATAAAACAATCGATGTTAGTTCGTTGTTGCAATTTGTATTTTATTTCAGTTCGGAAAATATCTGAAAATACAAGTGACACGGAAAGTAAAGATGTATTTAAAAAAAAAGCATGAAAAACAGCTTCACGACATGGGCTATACGTTTCCAACAATAAAAATTTCACAGAAAACATTGCTTTCAAATATAATATTGGTTATCGCAAATGCCAATTCAATGAGTTAGTCTTGAAAAGCCTAAAAGTATGTTAGAAGTTATTTTAATTGTTTTTTATACTCTTAAAAAAG
The DNA here is from genome assembly GCA_018207615.1 of Philaenus spumarius. Lineage (NCBI taxonomy): Eukaryota > Metazoa > Arthropoda > Insecta > Hemiptera > Aphrophoridae > Philaenus > Philaenus spumarius. The sequence goes on along the minus strand of JAGFPH010000233.1, from coordinate 118,018 downwards.
TTATTCAAATAGGTTTAATGATAGAGTTAGTTAATCCTGTATAACCTGTAATAGTGTTGAGTTCTATTTTATGTTACTGTTGTTTGTATAGCTAGTTAAATTAATAATTTAAAAAATAGTAAGTAAGTCAGTGTTTATATATTGCATAATGTGTTGCATTTTCTATAGTGTAATGTTTTATTAAGCTTAAAAGTAGATCTTATAGTCAATAAGTTAGAAATGACGATCTAGCAATCGATAGTCAGAAGTATTCGATCTGACAATCGATAAATAGAAGTATTCGATCTGGC
>JAGFPH010000233.1:95979-117718 GCA_018207615.1 Philaenus spumarius | reverse complement strand
ATAGAAGTATTCGATCTGACAATAGATAAATAGAAGTATTCGATCTGGCAATCGTTAGAGGTTAGAGTTAGTCAGTGTACTGTTAACATAAGCAGATGTAATGTCTCTAAACTTGTGCAACGCCCGTTTGTTTATAATAGCAGGAACAAGATGAAAGCTAAATTTTGAATGTAAACAGTTATAAACATTTTTTTAATAGTTCTCTTTATATTGTTTGCAGTACATGACGAAAAATATACTTCATCACAAGGGCCAAAAGTAGCTTTCGATTCTCGTCAATTGTCTGTTAAAAATTCATCTCGTACCGAATAGCTTCACTTTTGGCCCTATTGATGAAATATACTATTTTAATAAACCTGCTGCTATTCAAGTAATTAACTTTAAAAACGGTAAATGATTTTTTTTAAACTTGTATTTGAAATGTTGAATCTGTCAGTGGAAAAGGGCAATATCCCAAAAAGTTCGAAAACCAACTTTTATAGCAAAATAGACCCTAACACATAGGCCCAGCTTTTGAGCACACAAAGGATAATGTTTCTATTGCCAGTCGAACTAGTTTATAATATAAAACTGGATAGAAGAAGGTTAATATTCCAGAAATAATTTTATTCTTTTCCTCAATCAACATATAGTAGTGAGTCTATAGTACTGTAGGAGTCATCAGCTGTTGCTATATTGTACTTGTTTTGTATTTAAAGTATACATTATAATATTTTTTATTTTAAATGTTGACTTTCAATTATTAGTTATTTCTTTTTGACTGGATGAATGTTATAACAAAGTTGTAGCTCATGTTATGCATCATAAAACATGTAAATGGATTTAATAGAGATGTTTTAGATATAATTACATATGTTCTTTTGAGCGTTTTTGGAGAGATAAACAAAATTTTAAAAAGCATTTTTTTAATTTTTGTATAACATTTTTTTTTTTATATTACACCCTTTCCACTCACCGATTTAATTAATAATACGATCATACCTCCCAAGTTATTCTGGAGTTTTTCTAAATGTGCATTTCAATTTGATTTCAGAATGTTGCAGCAGGACGGCAGTCAGCCTTTCAATGGCAGCGGGATCGGCAAAGCGGCTTTATCACCTGACGACCTTGAAAGTAAAATAGTTTACCTTTGAAGCGATTAACCCTTGGGTGTTGGATTGCTTGTTTAAACTGCTTAATGTGTTTTCACAAGAGGCAAATACCGAATTTGCAAAATGTACATTTAATGTATGTACAGGGTGTCACGGAAAATCGTAGCGTTCTCACGTTGTACACATTATAATAAATCAAAAATATTCCGTAACTTTTTTCGAATTCGGTTTAATTTAGTCGCAATCCGCCATTTTGCTTTTTACAAAAACCCAGTGTAACTCCAAAAACAGATAAGATATTGAGGTAAAATTTGGTACAATCATTTTGTATGTTACGATTTACAAATACTAGTAATACAAATGTACGTTTATTATTTTCAAAATGGTGGCAGTTAAACATTTTTAATATCGTATAATATCTTGAAAGCTGCTAAGTTTGCAAAAAATTATAAATGACAAAATATTTTGTTTTTCTAACGACAAACAAAAATCTATTTTTTCTCGTTTCTGCAGGTGAAAGGATAACCGAGTTATCGAATTATAACCGAATTATTTTGCATTGTTTTCCCATTAACTTAGCCCACCTAATGAAGTTTGGTTAGCTTACTACGAGACACTGCTGTTTAATGGCAAAACCTAGCAAGTACATTGGCAAAGCTCAAATAGCAACATACATGTTGGAAAACATACATGTTAATTATAGTGGAAAATTTTAACTACATAGCCTCATTTTTGTTTTTAGTTTTGTTACATGCCTAACCTAAAATTATATTAATTTTGATCCAAATATATTATAAAAAAAAACCTTTTATCATCAATATATTAGTTTATACAAATTTAAAGAAGAGATACCTATTTTGTTTAACTTCGAAAACATTCGTACATCTTCGTATAACATATTTGATCATTACTATTTCTTCACTATAATATTAACAACTTCTAAATCATTTGATCTATCAATATGAAATAAAAAGTAATTAAAAGATAATTTGTTTACCATTTTTAAATATATAATAACGGATATAAATAAACAATTTGAACAAATAGGCCTACAGTTTTATAGTCCTTATAAATTGTACACATTTACCTAGTTAAAGATCCCCGTAGTCATAGAAGTTTTATACAGGATGAATCTGCCACCCGAGCGCAATGTATTAGGATTGAACCAAAATACTCAAAACTCCAGATAGTAATGCCCGTCGTGAAGCAACTCATTGAAAAGTTCTTAAAAAACAAACATTTTCTGTATTTAAAGTTTGGCTTTATCTTTAACCACGCCTCGGAAAGTTAATTTGCGCGCGGGTGGTACTATTTACCCGGTATAATATAATATGTAATAACGGATGTTTGAATTCCCTATCCTATGATTTTTTACTTTCTCACTGTATTAAACTATAGAGAAAGTATAACGATCGCAAACAAATCGATGTTGAGATTTTTGTGGAAATATCCGTTTTTTGCCCCCCTGAGTCCAAAAATGGTTTTTACAAAATGTCTGTCTGTATGTATACAAAGGTAGAGAGAAAACTATTCCATCGATTTCAACCAAATTTGCACCAGACATGTCAAGTAGGCCTGTATAGATGCACGAAAAAGGGGGTTGAAAAACAACCCCCTTTTTGGCCAAAAAACCCCAAACAATATCAGTTATTATTTTTTTATAAAAAAAACGGCTCTAACGATTTTGATAAAATTTGGCATATTTGTAGCCTTTAATGTGCCCTACCATATAAAAAAAAAAAAAACGCATCTTTTTAAACATTCTCGTTTAGCTAATAATAATAACAACTGATTTTGGGGGGTTTTTTGGCCATAAAGTGGGTTGTTTTTCAAAAAATTTCAAAAAAAGACCTAATTGACGTGTTTGGTGCAGATTTGTTCGAAATCGATCGAATAGTTTTCTCTCTAGATAATAATAATAATATGTATCAGTTTAATAAAAAATCACCTCCCCTACCCCACCCTACAACTCACATGAATCTGTTTAATAATTTAAATAAGTTTGTGAGAAAGTATGTGCCAGTTCCTGGTACCGTTTATTTTTTTTTTGTGTTTGCTAAAATAACCTAAGAAAACGAATGGTTGTGAAGAAAGTTGGTTCCCATTGTAACAACAATTGCTAAGCTTTTGATCGGATCAGCTGTTTATTCTGTTTTATTGCTATGAGCAAACCCCCAAATATTTTACGCTTTAAAATATTTTTTTTTGCAAAATCAATTCTGATTTTATTTGTGGGTCTATGACCCCATAAATATACCTTAACTTTTTTTAGATTTTTATCTTAAGTAGTTTTGATTATATATCATTTAGTCAGGACGCTTATATAACCTAATATAAAAAACACAAATACAACAATCTAAAAATTCATCAGTTTTGCTATTTCTTTACTTTTACAACTTTAAACATAGTGTGTCAGAAAGACAAATACTAAACGTAGTACATCCTAGTAGTTGCTAGATTTATATTTTGCACTATGGACGAACTAGGATTTTATTTTTTATTTTACAACAATATGACAATTATTTGGTTTGAAAATCAGCTGCTAGGTTGTAGTTCTGATATTATTTATATCCTTGATAAATAAATGCAATTATGAACGTAATTATAATACACAAGAAATAATAAGTTTACTTACTTAATAATTTAAATTCAAAACAGAATACAATGCAGAGACTTGATTATGTTTTGTCATTGCAATCTATCGTACTTCTTGTTTATGACAATACATAGCTGTATGACCGTAGCTATAAAACAGCTACATAACAATGAAGAGCTGTAAAACATAGCAAGTCCGTGTTTAGTATGAGTTACATATTAAATCATACAAACAAAAAACATATTACTTTCTCACTATACTATAGTATAGAGAAAGTATATTGATCGCAAAAATAATCGATGTTGAGATTTTTGTGGAAATATCCGTTTTGGGACCCCGTGAGTACAAAAAAAGTGGTGTTTACAAAATTTCTGTCTGTATGTCTGTATGTCTTTATGTATGTATGTATGTATGTCTGTATGTATGTCTGTATTTATGTCTGTATGTATGTATGTCTGTATGTATACAAAGCTAGAGCGAAAACTATTCGATCGACTTCGATCAAATTTGCACCAAACATGTCAATTAGGCCTATATAGATGCACGAAAAAGGCTTTTGAATTTTTTTTAAAAACGACACTCTTTTTGGCCAAAAAACCCAAAAATATCTGTTATTATTTTTTTATAAAAAAAGGCTCTAACGATTTTGATAAAATTTTTCTTATTTGTAGCCCTTAATGTACCCTACCATATGCAGAAAACCGTATCTTTCTAAAAATTCTTGTTTAGCTAATAATAATAATAATAACTGAATTTTGGTGGTTGTTTGGCCAAAAAGGGGTTTTTTTTTCAAAAATTTTCAAAACATTTTTCGTGCATCTATACAGGCCTAATAGACGTGTTTTGTGCAAATTTGTTCGAAATCGATCGAATAATTTTCTCTCTGGCTAATAATAATAATATTTATTAGTTAAAGTCCTACTTTAATATCACCTCTCCTACCCCACGTACAATTATGAAGTCACAATGAATCTGTTTGGTAATTTAAATATGTGAGAAAGTATGTGCCAGTTCCTGGTACCATTTATTTGACCTTGTAGAAGATAAATATTCAAATAGTTGATTATAAGTGAAAAAATAAATAGATAACAAAAACCCTCTCTTCTGTAAAATTTACTCAAACTCCCACGCTGTATATTGTTTACATTGTTTAAAATATTCTGTTTCAGTATCCATGATTGGTTCGTGGTTCCTCATGCACAGTCCGATACCTTTCCTAACGTTAATTCTAGCCTACCTTTACGTCGTACTGAAGTTTGGCCCCGAGAACATGAAGAACAGAAATGCTATTAACATAAAATACCTTGTCATGGCTTACAACGTTCTTCAGATTATTATCAACGCTAAATTGTTTCTCAAGGTACAAACTTTGTCAATATATTACATCATTTAGGGCGTTTTATGCTTTCCACTGCCCTGTACTGTTAATAATAACAATAATTGTTTTCCCCTAGAAGTAGAGGTCTACGCGTTTGTTTTTGTTCTACATTGTGCACTTTACCTATTTAAACTTTGACCAGTGTGGAGACACCCTTACAAAAAAAATCTGGAAATTGGTTGACCGTGCAGGCCAACCCTAGAACTTCCCGCTTAGTTTGAATTTTAAACGCTTAAAATGAGTTTTTTTGTTAAAATACCAAAAAACGAAAATTTGTGAATTTTTAAACAACGATAACTTTTGAATGCGTCTTTCGATTTTCATTTTTAAAAAAGCATTCTACGCAGTTTTTAAAGCTCAAAAAGAAAATGTACAGGTTTATATTGATTGGTTGAGAAATCTGGAAGATATGTTAAAAAAATACAAAAAAATACCAAAAAACGAAAATTTGTGAATTTTTAAACAACGATAACTTTTGAATGCGTCGTTCGATTTTCATTTTTAAAAAAGCATTCTACGCAGTTTTTAAAGCACAAAAAGAAAATGTACAGGTTTATATTGATTAGTTGAGAAATCTGGAAAATATGTTAAAAAAATACCAAAAAATACCAAAAAACGAAAATTTGTGAATTTTTAAACAACGATAACTTTTGAATGCGTAGTCCGATTTTCATTTTCAAAAAAGCAGTCGACGCAGTTTTTTAAGCACAAAAAATGTATACATGGTTTTATTATGATTTTTTCGCACGCTTTAAAGTTATTTTTAAAAAACATAAAAATTCCAAAAAAAATTTAGGTTATTTTTTAAATTTCTTCGGATTGGCTCGATGGATTAACTCTCAAATCTAATCAGATCTAAGTTTTGATACACCCTTTCGAATGACATGTCGTAGAATTCAATCGGTTTATTCGTTTTTGAGAAACTGTACGACAAAAATTTATTTACACACATACATCCACACACACACACACACACACACACACACACACACACGGTCGGACACCTCGGCGGGAATAGTCAGAATGGCTTCCTGGGACCTCAAAACGTGGAGATTTAATGAAAACTCGACTTTCGAAAATCGGACCGAAATCAATAACTTCCCTTTATTGGTAGCGGGAAGTTAAAAAAGTGTATAATAAATACATTAATATCCTTTCAATATAAGCTAACATGCGACTTTTAGCGAAGCCAATGCAAACAGATGATTGTATACTCTGATATTTGCACGGAAAATTCGATTGATTAGGACAGATTCACTTGGAAATAAGTCGGGGGGGGGGGGGGGGGGGTAGCGGTTACCCATACATAATGTAAGACAGAGATCAACACTTACAATCCCCAATAATTTGAATTGAATTCGTCACTCGTTGTAATTTCAACACAAATATTTAAATAATCAATAACAAATCAAAGTAATTTGATGTTACCAACTAAACAAATAATATAATATGTAACACCAGACGTTTGACTTATAATACAGTAAGACTTCGTCGTTGATTTTTGTTTGTGTTTACTTTTATCTAAAAAAAACTGTTAGTTTTGAAGAATAATTAACTGGTTCTAAATTTCCCAATTTGGTTTATATGGTAATAAATGTAAATTATTTCAATAAACGTGTGTTGGTTCAGTTTATGCGTAACCTAAAATTATTTTAATTTTTGGTCCGAATCAGCTGTTTTATATATACGCTAATATGTAATAACAGATGTTTAAATTATAGTCCAGTGAGACCTTTTTGTAGAGTTTTGTTTGTGTTTGCATTTATTTTGTTAATCTTACGTTAAACAACTGTTGGTTGTGAAGAATAATTCCACATTTGTCAAGTTGGTTGCTATGCTAATGACTCTAAGTGCATTCAACAAATTTGTGTTGCTAAGCTTTTGCTCCGAATCATCTGTTATCTGATATAGAGTTGGGAGATATCAACCCCCTGATGTTCACTACTTTTGCGATTTAAAATCAAATGTTTGCAAAACCCATTCTGACTGTTCGTCTATGGCCCGATTATAATATACCATAACATTTTTTAATTTTAGTTTAAGTTGTTTTCATTTACGTTGATTCTATATGCCATTCAGTAAGGAAACGCTTGCATAAGCTAATCTAAACAACACAAATAAATAAAACTCACTTATTTTAAACTAAAAATTCATTGGTTAAACTTTATTTTAATAATTTATACAGTATGTTATTTACACGTTCGTGCAACAGTACAGTACACCTTTCTGCATTTACATAATTTAATCTAAAATTAGAAAAACAATTTATCGGTAAAAGTAATATACAAGAAATGTATTGCAGTAAAAAGTAGTATAATTTTACACCGAGAGCTTACTACTTCAGTGGATTCTGTTCTTAACATTGTTTTAAATAAATAAGTAGTACCTCCGAAACAAGCGATATTGTAAAACCTATAGAGATAAACACTTAGGCTAAACGAATAAGTGTAATAAGGTAAACAATTGAAATGTTTACTAAACAGGAACATCGTGACCCTCTTGATTGCTTTTGTAATCACATTTCAATCAAATTTCCCGGTTTGAAATTACAGTAAATCAACTCGTTTTGTTTTAATTAAGTATTCAATAATTGTTTTTATCGAATGTGTATTTAGTTTTGGTTTTCCTCGTTTATGATAGAGACACATTTCACTAATAGTGAAACACAACCCGCGGGGTTTAGTAAATTGTACAACAAACTGTTTGGCTTCTACGAAGCTAAAGCGTCCACATTAAACATTGTTTGGCCAAATATTTTCTTATTATCAGTGGATGACGACTTAAGGGAAGCACTTTTCCCTATCTCTGTAATAATACCTAATGTACATTTCTCTCAGAAACTATGATAGATTATGTTTTCTCTCTCTTTTGGAACAAACATTTTGTACGTTTGGAACCACTAAGATTTAAAAAATATTAATATGTTTTGTATGATTTAACAATATAAACATATTTAAATTTTATAAAAAAGTTATGCTTTATTTTTACTATAAATATATAACTACTATTGATTATTTCTTATAGTTCTAGTTGTGTAAGTACATATGGTTTACACGGGTACAAAAATAAACAAGATGTAGTTAGTAGTTTCTGAGAAATAGCGTCAAAAAATACAACTTACACGAAAACACAAAAAACTGAAACGAAAACCTAAGAATAAATTGCGTATAATTAACTTAATATAATCCAGATGGATATCGTGGTTCTTTAACTTTTCTTGGTCAGATATGTCTTCTAATCTGCTTTTTATGAGACTGTCTGTTTTGAACTTTTATCTCAAATTCTATTAAAAATCCGCCAAAATACATCTTCCGCTCAACCTTTCAATGCCAATCAGAAGGCGCTTCCCTAGCCTAAGTCTATAGCGCTTTGTTATTCCGCAAACTGTTATAAGTCCATCATCAAAATCAAACTTTTTAGCCTGACAAAATTTCCTTTCGCAACATAACTGCACATTTAATAATCCTACCCTTCGTTATGGTTTTGCGTTTTACACTTTTGTAAAACTTTTTATCAGCCAGATCTCTGAAGATAAATTCCATAAAGTTCTGCGGTAAATGAAAATGTTTAGTGTGGTCATAACTGTGTTACGTAAAGCTTTGTGGTATTTACCCCAAGTATCGTGGAAGATACTTTCAAATTTCCGCAATGAAACTACTTATATGCACAAATAAAAGTCCAATATTATCACTAAAAATATTTGCAGAAAGTCCTGATAATACTGAACTGTATATTAATTTAAATTCCATTTTGTGGTATCCAAGTCGCTACTATATAGTTATTCATTAATATAGTTACTTTTATTTATTCTTCTTGTAACTTTGTTATCTTTTCCTTTAATACGCGTTTCGGGTCCGTGTTCCCATCATCAGTTATATTAAAAACTCACTCTGAGGAGGTCGTTACATATTTACATTAAACACAATCATATCAACACAACACGTAACACGCACATACGTAAACTTATATTTCGTTGTCTTAGCGACACGATGCGCAAACATGTATCTTTTGTAATTTAGGTTTCAGCTAACCAATTGTATTTATTTAGTTATTTACTCAATTGTGCTTTAAATTGTCTAACGAATAATAATGTACTTTTTGTTTGTATTAAGACATCGCTCAAAGATGTTTAACCTACTAAAAAAAGGAGACAATCGTCACATATGAATAGATAGACTTACAATTAACTGTAGCCTACAAAACAAATAAATTATTTCTTCTTATTTCGTTCTACATACATTTTAGTTTCCAACCTTTAATTTCAGATACTTCTTACTCCTGGTTCAATAGAATATTTCACGTACCATTCCTGTCAACCACTGGACATTGTCAAAAACCCAGTAAGGCTAGAAGTAAGTATTTCGACTGCGAAACTGTAAATTAAAAAACTGAACGTGCTAAAAAAATAACGTTTCTTTCTAGTTATGGGGTGTTTATATTTTTACAGTTTTTAGTTCTGGCATAATTGTTTTTCTCTCTTTTCAGTTATTATTTAATCAATTAGTTGTTTGTCTTCTTATTTTTAATGCACTAGTGACCGTCTTATTAGTATTATTATATTAATTGGTATTTATTGGTTATATAGTAAACATTAAGCCTAGATTTCTTGGTCTGTGTTTTCTGTTTAGTTTATGTGTTAGTTTTAGTGGGCGTAAGTTTACATTACGACCTAAGTTAAGATTACGAAGTAACCTAGACGCAAGAAAATGCTCTAATAGGTAATTGTAATGTTCAGTTCTATTTTCAAATAGGCTAATTTTAAATAAATTAAAACAGAAAAATTTTACTAACCATATTTGAAATAATTAATTATAGACAGACAATAAAACACTTTAAAGTTAAGCTCAATCCCCAATTTATTTAACTCGGGAAATATTGGCGTAACTTTTCAATGACATCGGACTGCGCATATGAACACGATTGCCGGATTTCGCTATTCCTAAAACTTTATAAAATACACGTACATCGAAACAGGAACACACACAATTTTCACTTTATACAATTCTGTAATGCATAACTACTTAATGTTCATCGTAGTTTACATTAAACTACAAACTAGGGATATTCGATGTACATCGATGTTGACGATTCGATACATCGAATCAATCCGATGTGTTTAACAAGATCCCATATGTATTCGTTACATCGATATATTTTAAATCGATGATAATTTGAAAAAAGGCTGAAGTTCTAACCTACAGTCTGTAGTCACAGTATCTGTCAACTTTCTAAAGATATATTGGTTAGAAAAAATAGCCTGAAGTTCTAAGTTGTAGTCCTTAATCACAGTAGTCATCAGCTGGATCCAATATTTAATACTAGAATGTGCTTAGGTTGGCAGCACTACTTTATTTCCTATAAAAAAAATCATATCAGCTGAGGGTAGTAGAGTAAATTGACGCTTTCTAGTACTTGACTTGTCAACGACAGATGAACGACATTTTCAAATCATCAGATAGTGACAAATGATGTCACATTTTTGAACAAGTAATAATTGTAAGACAAATATTTGTTGATTACAAATACAGTAAATACACTATTCTTTGTTTTGGATAACTCTATGAGTAATGTACGATATTGTGTTTACAATTAATCAACCATGTTTTACGAGGACACAGCGAAAGTAAACGTATATCGTATTATTATTATAATTTAAAATATTTATTTTGGTTTTTGGTTGCACTTTACATTCAAATCATATCACGTATTGGTAGTCTATGTTATTTGAAAAGCGTTTCAACAGCAAACTACATCTAAATGAATACGAGATATTACGAACTTCAAAGGAATTTAAGGTGTTGTCCTATATCACATTGATGTTTACATAAAATTAGTTTTCTTCCGTCAAAGAAAGCACAACTCACAATTCAAGTGAATTCATACAGTAGCAGATCTGTTAAACGTTTAGATATAATATATATTTTGTATAACGTTCAACAGCTTTGTTAATGTTTACAGATTTTGGAAGGAATGCATCTGTACCTTATTTCCAAGGTTTTGGACCTCGCAGATACGGTAAGATATATTCTGAAAACGTAACTAAACACTTTATGTTTTAGTTTTGATTTAAAAACAGTTTTACAATTTTTGTTTCCTCTTGTCTAAAGAAATTGGAGGTAAACTCAGTTTAAATTTATATAAATGTTCTGCAGGTTCAGAATATCTCCTGCTTTTATTGACTAGACACATTAACTTTGTATGTACCATCTAGGATGTTGTTTTGTTTATTTTATTTGAAACCAACAATACTATAACAATACAAATGTGTACAAGGGTGATTGTGAGCTAGCGGTTTGAAGACTTGAATTTGCGTTATTTAAACATTAACATTTCAAAAAAACTTAAGCCATAAGTTATTTTATGAAATATTTACATTAAAAGCTCGTGTATATTATTAAACAATATTATTATACAATTAAAAGTGTTTGTTTTTAATCCTCTGCTAACTCTAGGTGTTCTTCATTTTGAAAAAGAAACAATCTCACGTGTCATTTCTACACGTCTATCATCACACTCTCATGGCGACAGTAGTATGGACATATCTGAAGTACTTTAGAGGTTAGTAGCATGATCATTTAATAATACATACATTAAATCATTGAGGATAATGATATACTGCATATTATACTAAACTGCATGCAATTGTTGCGCCTAGAATGTTTAACTTAATTCCAGAAACATAAGCAAAGCAACTTAATGCATTCTTAAATAATACAAGCGTGGTTGTTTAGCTTAATTGATGTAGCTCATTTAATGAGTGTTTTAAGTAATATTTCTATATATTTTCATTAGAAATATTGTTTATCGTTTTATTTATTATACAAGTTTGTGTCAAATGAATATAAATTAATTATTAATGCATTTTTTTAATATGAGATTATAAATATTATATCGTTGTAAGTCCGAGGGTGGGAGTATTTTTGGGGATCTTTAAATGCAGCAGTTAAACGAAAGCTACGTCATTTACATGCAATAAGTATACACATTATTTGAAAATCTTAAAGTTTATTCAAAAATGTTCGACATTTGTCACAAGCTTATCAAGATTGTTTTTCTTTTCTATTAAATTTTAGAAGAATTGTAAAATAATTAGCGTTTGATTAGTAGTTAAAGTGTGTGGATATGTTTTTCATAAAATTTGTTAAGTATATAATATAAACATATTTATCATTTTAATTATAATATTATTTTAAAATTAATTTACTATTGCTTAGAGATATTTATGTTTTTTTAGAAGTAGTCTATAGTATATGGATTATGATCGTTTTTTTTCAGTAAACAACCAACATAAATAAATAAATAAAAAGAAAAATTGTTTTTAATGCACTTAAGTTATACCCATAGAACTTAAATGGATTGTAACCGACAATGTTTTCTATATAAAACAGATATCCTTATTTTACATCAACACTAAATGTACTTACCGACGAAAATCAGAAAAACAAGTTTCTACTAAAGTACGTTCAGCGAGTGTTTGCAGTAAATGGCCACCTATGACGGATGACAGGGAAAGACATGGGCAATTAAAACCTCTTAATAAATGTTTTATTAAATGACATGTGTATAAATTTAAAATTTAACTAAAAAAAATGCATTCAAAGTCTAAATTTAAAGCTTCAAAATGGCCACAGAACGCAGCGATTTACTGCAAACTCTCGCTGAGCGTAGGCCTACTATAGTTTTCTTACAAAATATGAATACGAATTTTGACTACATGATAAAAAGAATCCGGTTCTCTCTGCCACGTTTTATTTCACTTGACTTTTTTCACTATCATTACATGTTTTGTTAACCCCTAATGCGATAATATATGCATTGAAAGAAGCACGTTGGAGTGGCGTAGTAGTTAGAGACGCTCGTCCAATCTGTTAAAGTTGGAAACTCATTCACAGCGTTTTAGGTTCCGGCATTAAATTTACGTTGACATAACGTTTTTACTAGGTTAGTTGATGTATAGTAAAGGCGTTAAGGAAAATATAAATACAAAAATAGATAAACAAACAAAACAAAACAATCTCTGTCTACAATAACGGAGCGATGTCGACCATTTCAGGTGTTTTTATATTTAACATTTCAAGTTTGATAATTTATTGTAATTGTGTTGTCCAGGAGAGGAAGGGGTGATCATTGGTTTCCTCAATTCCTTCGTCCACGTTGTAATGTACAGTTACTACTTCCTGGCAGCTTTAGGACCCGAAGTCCAGAAATATCTTTGGTGGAAGAAGTATATCACCAAGTTGCAATTGGTAAGTCGTATTTGACTAATGTTATAGCTGCTAGTAAGGTCCCAGCAAGTAAAGATTGATTTGACAAAGAACATTAAGTTAAACGTGTTATAGACATAACGAAAGGTATACGACTTTTTTGAGGTTAGAAATAGATCAAATGTATTTTTTTTACAATTTTAGTTTAGTTTATTCCGTTTTATAGAAGGATCTGCTCAGGCATACAAACTGTATCTAGTTTGACATAATATGTCATAGACATATGTCATAATATTATGACCATAGACATTTCCAAAATAATAAATGTACAGAGCGTACAATTAAACATTTTAGCCAAAGACCTGAAATACATTTTAGAAAAAAAAAACAGAAGAATATTAATTTAATACATTTTAATCATAAGCCAACCATTTTATCCTAAATATTCGAAATTACAGTCATTTGCAAAACTATATTATTTTTTACTTTAAAACTAACTTAGGTTTCCGTCATTGGTTATATTTGTGAACTAACAGAAGCTCGAAGTTTAATAATGCTATTACAACACAATAATAACAGTTAAACATAGTGGTCATTTAAAAATAGTTTTATGTTTGTTGGTCTCTTGTTTTTTATACTGTCAAGAATGAAGTAATTAAATGCATAACCTCAAACCTCTAAAGCCGATTGAGGTTATATATTTGTTTTATAACTTAAATACATGAGTTTGTTTTGATTGACATAACCCCATCTATAATCTAAGCTTAAGTATTACAGATGATGAGCGACATTAGCTGTTATATGTCCGAAGTGGGGTTTATTGTCAACAGCTGTTCAAGTAACATATGTCTTAGAAATGATAATAGCACAAGATATATAAGATTTCATCAGAATAAATACACCCAGTTGAGATATTTTGACCACAGGATCTTTTTATCATAATGATTGTAGAACGCCTAGAATTACGTGTACCGTTTTCGACCCTCCAAAAAGGGGTTTACGGTAGTTGAAAAGGTATAATACAGCATGGTGTGGATAAGGTTAGGGTTTTTAACAACACGAGAGTTCTGCAGCACTTAGAAGGAAGGTCTTAAATTGAAGGTATAATTGATGTACACGTAATGTTGCCCAGTTCCCCGTTATAAACCCCCATAACTACTACAGTGAGTAGTTGAAGAAACCATGCTGCAGTGTGCACGTGACTCAGTGTCATTAATAAGTGTATGAGTGTGTTTATAGTGTTTTATATGATTAGTAAGCCCCCGTGAAAAATCGCAGGCATAGTAATTAGATACACATCAGAAATACATAATAAAAAAAAACTATTTAAAAACAACAAACTTTATCTAGGCCTACCTAACAGGGGCATTTTCAACTCGGTAAATGTCTACAAATATAAGGATTTTATAAAACTGGAGGCCTAGTTAGTTGTGAACATTTTTTTATTTATATATATTATTATATCAAAATAAACATGTAAATAGTAGTTTAAATTTTTATTATTTCATATTTATATATCAAATTATTATTTAGAAAAAATAATTAAATACCTTTATATCTTATACGAAGATGCGCGAATGTTTCCGAAGTTAAGCGAATGGTTACTCTTCTTTAAATTTGTATAAACGAGTACATTGATGATAAATTACTTTTTTAACCTCAAAGCAAATCTTCTAACGTATTATAGCCTATATTAGTTCTATAACAAGTATTTAAAAAAAAAATCGACTTTACAAGACGTTATACCTATTATTGATTGAAGTTGCAAACCTAACCTCAAAGTATATATCTACGAAAGATTTTGTTAGTATTACAGATTATGGGTGAAATCGGCTGTTACATTATATTGTAACTCACGTACGGACGTACACTCTCTTTTATAGGAATTGATATTTTGACTACTTTTTCTAAGAGATAAACTGAGACTAGAGTTACGACTTCGAAACTCGTCTTCATACAACAGATAAATAAAATCGCACGTCGGAACAGAAAATAAGGTAATTTATTACTTCGCGTTAACTGTTATTGAATAGTGGCTTGGACACCGAATAGTGAAACTCTTTGAACACGAAAGAGATACTCAAGTCTCAAAATAAAGGTTGTAACAAAACCAACAATTTTAGAAAATTCTATACAATTTGAATGTTTTTTTTTCACATTTTCTGTTTATAACCACTATTATCCCCCTCCCCAAAGGATTCCGGCGGATAGAAATTGGTAAACCATTCATGTCTACAATGTTCCAAACACCTCACGACTGTACAATGTTTGTATTATTTCCAGGTACAATTCGCCCTAGTGCTGCTTTGGATGTGCTCAATGGTATTCTACAGCTGTTACTTGTCCAACTTTGTGCTCTACCTCGCAGTGGGAAACTCGATTTTATTTATTTATCTGTTTACAGATTTCTACATAAAAGCATATTGTAATAAGACGGAGAAGAATTCCGGTGATTTATCGAATCATAGTAAAAAAAACAGATAAGAAGTACAGACTCTACCCGTCTGTGGTTGAAAGTACTGTTAGAAAAATAATAGAAAGTATCAAAGTTGTGATATATCAGGTTAATAGATATTATAAGTTAACCTACGAGTTTTATTGTACGGCTTAGCCCTAATGATTAAGTTAGGATGAAGACTAGAATGGATATTAAAAACATTTTAGCTGCAAGTAAAACTATCTACAAACTACCGTACTTCTGGGGAGTTGTAAAATGACGTCATCAAGTATATGTAGCCTACTGGTTTCATTAATTCCGTGGGTATTTGCTGTCTGTAATCTGTCTCTTATGTTATTAATTTAAAATAAAAACATATTCGCGTAAACAATTTTAAAGAATCTATGGAAACAACGACTGAAGAAGACATGTACATATTTAAAGATACATTAGCGTTAAGGCAAGAGTTTTTGCGAGTATTACAGGAGTTTCTTAATATAATAGAGATAAAATATAAACTACTTTTATGTAAACATATACATATTAAAATAGTTAACCCATTTTCACCATATATTTTCTTGATAATATACAACGATTTCAATAATAATAAGTTCGTAATTAATTGTAAAGCGAAAACAATTTTTTTTTTTTTTTTTTAAAGAAGTGTAGATTGCTAAAAATATATTATGATATACTTATATACTATCAGGTAAAACCTGGTTATAGTGGGACAAAACTTAAAATTGGACAGTCACTCACTGTCTCTTTCAATGATGTATTACATGTTGGTGTTTTTTAAATGTGTATTTTACTCAGTTGGCTAAATTATAGTAAAATTCACCTCAGAGTGAGGCGGAAGTTGAAGCCTACCGAGGGTCAGCACGGTCGACTGGTTTCCGCTCCACTTCTACCTGAATTTTAATTTTTTATAGTAGCGTTATGCAAAGTTTTTTAATAACAAGAAAATATAAAAATAAATCACATAACGTTGTGTATCACGATCGTCTGTTTATTTTGATACCAAATTTGAAGTAAATCGGTAAATGTTGAGTAATTAAAAACACCTTCAATAGTTCTTAGTTACATTAAAAGCTATGCCATTTAATTAAGTAGCTGACCCTCGGTAGGCTTCAACTTCCGCCTCACTCTGAGTTGAATTTTACTATAGTTTTCACATCGAAGTTTTAATTAGTGTTTTTAATTAATTGTTTAAATGTACTGATGATGCCTGACAGATAGGTGAAACAGCTGTTAACTATTGACTGTTTACACTATTGCCAGTCAAGTAATATTATATAAATATATAATTCTAACATGTTAACTATATATGCTATCTGACAGCTTGCTTGAAATAAGGACTCTCCATTACTTAAGATTTAGTTTTTTGAATATGTTGAAATTTATAAAATGTACGCGGCATTTTCAATTATGGCGCTTAATATTTTTAAGGCAAATCCGTAATATATTTTCTGAGAGAAAATGTAATTTTAAGACTTTTAAATTATTTGTTTTGTCTTTGTTGTTTTAGGCGTTTAGTCACTAGAACCATTATTTTACTAAATTTTATTTTTATTACAGTAATAGTTTTTGATTTTTTGTCTATGGGAAAATTTATATATTTATCTTTGCCAAATTTTCCTACGGCCCAATGGCTCAATAGTCTTTTTTAACTGTAGGCCTACTTGATCTTGTTACAAAGAATAGACGCAATTAAGCTAAACACACTGCATTAACTGCTAAGCCTAAAACCTAATACTGCACAACAAAACCGGTAAAACTGAAAGATGACAAAACATAAACAACATCCGCACATAACTAAAACACAAAATACCCGCCAATGTTTTTCGTACATACGAAAAACTATAACAGCACAACAACTTTCTCTTATCCAACTTTGCCATACAGTCCCATGTGCAGTTTTACAATAAGTAAGTAATAGGTTTAACGTGCAATATGTTGTAATTGTAATTCATGTTTAACTGGGACAGCGAGAGAAGCCAACACAATTTCAATATGTGCAGCTATTCAGCACCTCTAACTGGAGGAGTTCGAAATTTAGTTTTTAGCCTACTGTAAATTTTATTAGTTTTGTTTTCCAATTTAGATTTTCAATTTTTTTTAAATTTAATGTGCATTCTGGAGAGTTCCAATAAACGTTATTTATATTTAAAGAAATACATTGTGTACATAATAATCAATATAAAAAAATGCACTTAAAAGTAAGCTGTCCGTTTACAAGTAAGCTGTCCGATACAATAGTTAAAAAAAGGCATTAGTTCAATTTAGCTGAGGCACAATGTGAATTATGTGAGACTTTACTTTCTAATATAGTCTTTCTACTAATTTACCTATAATTATCTGGTGAATTAGATTAGCCTAGATTCAATAGTTAGAAATATATTATATGTTCAGAACTATAAATATTAGTTTTATTAAAATACGTACATAGAAATAACTGTGTTTATATTTGTCTAATTCACTTACTTCTTATCAGTATTACAATACTTTCACGAAATGTTAAACTATGTTAATTTTATTTGTGTATGTAAGATAATAAATGTGAATTAATAATTATAGTAACGTTTATTGTGTTGTGTTCATATTCAATAAGATGCACTATGTGGTTTTTGTGATATCATCTTTTACTATCCACATGTACAGGGTGGTTTTGAAATATGGGAACGTCTTTATATTGAGTAGCTGAGACGTACTTGGCGGAAGAAGCTTATGCGGATCTGAATAATTAAAACCAAACATTTTTACGGTTCTTGAATTTTCGTCCGCCATCTTGGATCCGCCATATTGGATTCGACTTTACGTTTTTAAATGGGATGGTAGTCGTGTGTCACGTATTTTTTTTTCTTGACATTTCTTATTGAAATGACGTGTCACGTGACCACCGTCCCATTTAAAAACATAAATTTGAATCCAATATGGCGGACACTTATTCCAGAACCAACAAAATTTTGGATTTTTAAAACTATGCAGATCCGCATAAGGTTTTAACGTCAAGTACGTCTATGTTACGCAATGTAAATCCGTTCCCATACTTAAACGTATAGTTGTAGCTATTAAATAAAAATATTTGAAGCTATTGTATAAATCTAATAAGGTTGATAAGGTTAATAGGTTAATAGGAAATGTACTGAAATTTATACATGTTTAAAAGAAAGTTCGGACCTATTGATACTTAAAAGTAGATGTATTTGTTCATTTAAAACACAAAACACAACTGGTTAAAAGCGATAGGCGTTGGTACAATATTCTGTTGTTCACCAGTTTGTCCATTTCTGATTTCCCACATAAAATAAACCTGAAAATTAGAACTAAAACATATGCATTTTTTTATTGAGTAGGCCTATTTTGAATATATTAAGTCAAACAAGTAGAAAAAATGTTTTTTTTAAATTAATTTAAAAGTAGTAATAAAAATTATTAGGGCTTGGAAAATACCTTTTACAGTAAATATGTCTGTTTAAATAATTATGTCAAATGTATTTATTAGACCGAAAACAACAGATTCTAAACTTGTTTAGAACATAGAAATCATATTAAAACTTGTTTCTGAATGAGTCCCACAGTGGAGCGCAACGGCAAATTAGTGATGTCGGACTGAGTTCGCCTATGGAGCGCCAAAGGTTAATGTGTCTGACAAGGTGTAAGAACTATCGAAACTGTCTGATTACTAAGAAAACAACGTTTGATAGTTCCTCAAGTAACATATATAAAATTCAGATTTTATACTATAACGTAAGTATATTTATAATTTATTATAATTTAAGGGTGTCGACAGGGGGTTGCAACTGTACTGTCTGACAATAGACGACGTGATTTCTAATATTATTCCAAATAAAATATGTGAAAACTGAGCTTTATACTTTAACGAATTTGAGGTGCAATTTTATACACATTTGCTACCTGTTACGTGTCAAAACCACCATTATCCAAACTTCATAGTCGAGGACGTTTTTACCTGTATTAGGGACATACACACAGAAACTTTCAGGTTTTATGACATAAGGAACGCCTGATCGTCGCGGGCTCTTGGACTATTACTTATTAACAGTTATTTGTGTATTTATAGTGAAAATTTGAGTTTGTCACACGAAATAAATATTTGCCATTCGGCACATTAAACATTTGAACAATGAAACAACATTCAGGCGTTACAGTTTATTGAGGATGACAGCGTGCTACTCGAGAGTGTTACTTTTTAAATAAGTGTTTTAGTATGGGCTTAAGTAAACAATACGTGTTAACAGTACAATCTGGTTCACAAACGTTCTGTATATTCCAAATAGTATTGTAGTTGACCAAGAGCAGCACAACTCCAACATCAGCTGATTTACTTTGCAGCAGGTTGAAGGTATTTTACCAAGAACGATCATAAACAAACAGAACAGCAAAACAAAGACATATATAATTACTTGACGCTGAATACGTGCAGTTTAGTTTACGCACTGCGCTTTGTTAAGGAGACGTAGAAAACGTTATTTACCATCTTAGACTTGAAGCTGTTATTATTCATGTACATTTAAGTAAAATAAAGTATTAAGTATGTATTGTTTGTATGTGGGTGTTAGAAGCACGCTGGCGTCTCCACTAGTTTTATAAATTCACCAGTAGTTATTGTAACATTGGATGTTTATACTACAGAGTGGGACTCCAAATATACTACAGAGTGGGACTCCAAATACAAACAGTTTATTGTATATATATAGACTACTTATATTTGCATTGAAGAAATTACGATTGAGTGGGACAGAGGCACTTGTATCAGGCTAGGGCCGGTGGGGGTAGGGGTGACCTATACATAATGTAAGACATAGATCGAAATAGACACGCAACATCCACAGTAATTGGAATTACGACGTGTATTGTATTTCACAATATTCACATCTAAATAATCAATAGTAATAATTTCAAACAAATTTTGATAGTGCCAGCTAAAGAAAACAATATGATCGGTCAACCTGTTAGATTTACCCTAACGAAAAAATGTGTTATACAGAAAAAGGAATTTGCTGTTAACCTGACATTCCTCATTCCTCTACTTTTATCAATGCCTGAACGACTATCTGAGGGATTTAATTTGTTCTCTTCCTCGACTTTTTTTTAGTAAAATTATTTAATAAAATATATAAATTTTAATTAATTTATTCTAAAACTTAATGAAATGTCTAAAAACATATATTCTGAAAAGTTAAAAACAATATGGTAATACTTATCTTTACTAAAATATAAGAGAGGAAAAAAAATATAACAAAGTGTTAGATTCCTCCTATACGGTTGACCGTTCGCGGGATTGAAGTTAGGTTGACTGACGGCGGGTTAAATTATAATAAAGTAAGCCTTCTTCGATGATTTTTGTTGTGTTTGCTTTTACATAATCTAAAAAAAAACTGTTCGTTGGTAAAGATAATTTCCTGACTCTAAAATTGCCACTTTTGTTGCTGTGGTAATAAGTGCTTTCAAGAAAAGTGAGTAGGTTCAGTATTGGCCAAACCTAAAATTGTGTTAATAAATAACTAATGAGCTTGACTTGTGAGAAAGTAACATCCTCAGTGATTCACGGGCGTGATGGCGACATTGTCGTTGAAACGCGTTTGAGGTTAGTAAACGTATTTATTGTGAGATTTTGTGTTCAGGTTTTATTTTATCTAAAATTGTGTTAACCAAATGATCCGAATCATCTGTTTTATTTCTAATGTGTATCAACAATCAACATATATATTTGAATTGTGATACAGTAAGGCTTCTTCGTTTATTTTTGTGTTTATGTTTGTTTTTTATTCTGTAAACCTTACCTAAAAAACTGATTCTAAATTTTCTAAAAATTCTAAAAGTCGGTTGCTATAGTAACGAGTGTAAATGCATTGAACAAACTTGTGTTATTACAGAACAAGTCACGCCATGAATTAATTGTGTTGCTAAGCTGTTGACTCAATTCAGCTGTTGTATCTGTTATAAAACTAGGGGAAAACCGATGTATTTTGACCATTTTCTACCCTTACAATCAATATTTTGCAAAAT
>JAGFPH010000233.1:46751-95969 GCA_018207615.1 Philaenus spumarius | reverse complement strand
ATATAATGATGCCCGAAAGTTTTTCTTAAAACAAATAAGACTAAATTTGTTTACTTAATTTGTTTACAGGTCACAGAAGCGTTAGTTGATCTTTATACGTACGCTTGAAAGATGTTTCCTTTTTTTTAGTATTCCTCCTTTCGTAGATCTGAAGGATGATTCCAAGTTATTAACGAAAGTCAGAAAATTCCAAAACTTTAAAGACGATTTACTCGAATTGTTTTACGTGATTCATTTAGTCGTTCTTCAATTCCAAAATACAGAAGATGATTTCACTTTAACGGAAGCAGAACGGGTTGAATTTGTCCAAAGCAATTCCACGGATGGGAATCTTACTTCAAAGATAAGAAACATCGTGGTAGGGGGGGGGGGGGGGGGAACTAACGATCCGTAAAACTTTCCAAAGTCACGAGCGAAGCGTTTAGTTTGTTCTTGATCACACAAAGTCGATTACATCTTATCACTCGGCGAGCTTTTAACCTGATTGAAAAAGTAATTTCATGAAACTTTTCTTCTTTAAAATCTACATGTCTAGAAGGAAAAGCGAATCAATCGCATCCGAACTTTATTTACTTTGCCTTTCTTAAACTTGTGTAGCCTACTATGATCTAGAAGAAATTTCTTTTTATTTAATTGCTTTAATTAATAAATATATTATAAACTGTAGTAAATATATGCCTAGTTTGTCCTTGCGTGCCGTTATAACTCCATAACCCACTCCGCAGGCCCTTGGGGTTATATGGTGTGGTAGCAATCCATCCTCCAACAATGCAGATGGTTTCCGTTTTGAACTGTATGGCTTTAAAACGAGATCTTAGCACCAATGCACTTTTATGGCCAGAATGTTCCTGAATGTTCTACAAGCTTCGAGAATGTTCTAGACAGACTGTTGAATAACGTTGTAGAATGTTCTACAATGTTCTGGAAGGACCTTCCTATTCGGAACGTTCTGGAACTTTCTAAAAACGGACACGGGCTAGTACTAGAAGATATGAGGAGTGTGAAAGTAACTCATCGCACCAATGGACTTATGCGTAGCAGCTGGGAAGTGGCTGAGACTGGCCAGAATGTTCCTGAAATTTCAAAGAATATTACAGAATTTTCCAGACAGAATATTGGAGAATGTTCCAGGCGTTTCGAAAACGTTCTAAAAACTTGAAATTGACCATGAAGAGTATAACAATACTCCTAAGTTATACAAGCTACAGGAGAGAAAACCATTTGCTTTTCGATTATCTGCGTCCAAGGCGTAACATATTGTTGTAAAATACAAACGTGAAATATCCTCCGACTGGAAGAAGTCTTTTGTTTTTGCGCTTACTGGCACAGCTGGTCGTGTGTGTAAGCCTAAATACATTGTTTTGTACGAGACTTGAGTTTGTAGATGAAAATAAAACTTACAGAAGCAAAGATTTTTTTTATTTTAGAAAATTGAAACAATAAAAACCGTAAAAAAATATTCATTTTTGTTTTTACAAACCATTGGATGAAACGCTGTACTTTTAATGGAAAAATTGTAGTAAATTAAAAAACCTTTAAAATGAGACTTTGTACGTCTTGGTCGGTGCATTTTTTCTGAAAGAATCAAAAAACCAACGACATATTTTAACTCATAATTTTGATATTTTAAAAACTAAAGCTTTGGAATTGTGTAAAATGGAAATTAATGGCATGCAGATTGTCCAAGTAATATTTGTGCCCTGTGGGATATATATTAATAACAATAACAATCGTTTAAATAATTTTGAGCGTTATCTTCAAACATGAATTATTACAGCCGGTTAAAATTTTTCAAATGGATTCTGGAAGTACGGCTCATGGGCTTCAAAACGTATATTTCATATTTCCGTAAACGTGCTGTGGTATAAATGAGCGAGCCATAGCTCGGAATCTAGAAGCTACGCGGGCGGGTAGTTTACGGGACGTTCCCCTACCACCTCTACTCAACCTATCGTGTTCAGGACCACTTTTAACCAACTTTTCGGAAATTTTACGCAAATATTTCTTTTGTTTTACGAAACATTATCACAATAACAAGTTGCGAATAAAAATGGAAATGTACACAGCACACAATTATTCATACGCAATAGAAGTATAGTTACACAAAAATAAAATGAAATTACAAAACAAAGAAGAAATTTTATAAGAGAAACCCAATAGGGACAGAGGCTCTTGTTGAAGTGACCTAGACCATGACGAGCCGTAGCGTCAGAGTTTTTGCGAGAATAACAGGGATTTTCTATAATATAGAACTAACTAAAGCTAAAAGAAACAATCTCAGTCCGGACTGTTCCGTTAGAATATGTCTAATTGAAAGAATGATTCTATCGATCTCGCAATTAGATGTATTCTAACACCTTTTCAATTTTGGGTCACTACCCCATTCCAGTCGCCAAAACAAGTAACCAACTCCGGTACGTTTGTGGGTGTAGCCTTGAGAAATGGCTAGAATTTCAATCCGTTCTCATACATCTACATTTTTGTTCACAAGTGGTTGTGTTGATTTGCATAAAATTACTTTTGTATCGTAAATCTATGAGTATCTATCATACAGGATGTAATAGCAATTACTGTATTCATTATAATAGTTCGTTTATATTAGTATTTTTACAAGAGCATTAATTGCGGATTAGTACTACTCATTGTGCTTTTTTAATTGTGAAATGCCACAATAATTGCTGAACGGCACTTTACATTTCCACTTTATACTTTGCGATAATTGTTCGATAATTAAACTGTAATCCATATTTCCTAATTGGCAATTAGACAGTAAACATGAATTCAATATAATTTCGATACAATATCTCGATAATTACGCTGTAATACACTTACATAATCATTTATTGCGTTATCGCCTCACTAATTAATGTAGGGGGTGCGGCCGGGGGGTGGTGTTGTATCGATTTGGTTTTGGACTTGTACTGATCATGCTTATTACTATTAAGGGCAGTTTTTTTAAGTGCTATTGCAATTCGGAAAATTATTCATTAAAACATCTGTAAAGAAATCGTAATTATATAAAAATATAATTAAATTTGCTGGTTAAATTAGTTATTACAACTATATTTTAATTTAAATTCAAGATGGCGTTAAAACATGTTATCATTATGATGCTGATTAATGCTTTTTGAAACTCAAAACAATCTAATAATAACAATTAATTAATAGCTACTAAAAAACAGATTTAGATTTTTTCATATTTAATCAGCATTTTTGCCAATATTATATATTAGAAACTAAGGTAATACACACAAAATATTAACTTACAACATTAAGGTTAAATCCAACATGTCTAACCTCGCTTCACTCACTGACCGCCGCGAAGAAGCAAATGGAAACATATTACAGCATCGTGTAATCTGATATATCTGATATTGCGTAATGTCGGCCATACGAACAAGTTAAAAACGTTTATATAATTTAAGTGCAATTTGTAGTAAAACCTTTTTTTTCTAATAGGTAAATTCTTATTTCAAAATTAGTCTTCCGAACGGCAGATAAAATACAGATAAATTTAATAACTTTTCAATGTGTATGGTTTTAAAAGTACGAATTCCAACGTGATTTATCGTCCGATGAGACAGACAAAATATCGCTGTCGTTTAGTACTAACGGAAATGTGACGTCTTTTGTTCTGCCCGCAAATTATAAAGTGAGTAATGATATATCACGGATACGTCACAAACTGCTGACTACGCTTTACTTTTCCTAAAGTTTAACATCAAGTGTGTCAACTGTGAATGGTGTGAGGTTGAATACGGATTTATCAATTTTGTCATTCGACCAGGATTAATTGTTTTAAAACGTCAATCTCATATTTTTACTCCGAATATTTCACGGGAGTTTTTTTTTGTTATAAACCTTCGCCCAAGACCCTGAATAGTTATATTTTCAACTTCTTCGAATGATAGTTAACCAAGAATATTATTTACAAACTATCTTGTCTTCTATGGTAAAAACGACAGTTACATATACGCTATTTTACAACGAAGCCAAATCTATGAACACTTATTACGAACGCTATCTGATAGTGTTTACGAGAACTATGAATATTAATGTAAGGATTACGACATCTTACCACACAGTTGTCAGTTGTCAACAAGTGCAGCAGTTAACCTACCACCAGCAGTTGGCATACAATTAGCAGTTGGCCTACTACCAGCAGTTGACCTACTACCAGCAGTTTGCCTACTACCGGCAGTTGACCTACTACCAGCAGTTGGCCTACTACCAGCAGTTGACCTACTACCAGCAGTTGACCTACTACCAGCAGTTGGCCTACTACCAGCAGTTGGCCTACTACCAGCAGTTGACCTACTACCAGCAGTTGACCTACTACCAGCAGTTGACCTACTACCAGCAGTTTGCCTACTACCAGCAGTTGACCTACTACCAGCCGTTAACCTACTACCAGCAGTTGACCTACTACCAGCAGTTTGTCTACTACCAGCAGTTGGCCTACTACCAGCAGTTGACCTACTACCAGCAGTTGGCCTACTACCAGCAGTTGGCCTACTACCAGCAGTTGACCTACTACCAGCAGTTGACCTACTACCAGCAGTTGACCTACTACCAGCAGTTAACCTACTACCAGCAGTTGACCTACTACCAGCAGTTGACCTACTACCAGCAGTTTGTCTACTACCAGCAGTTTGTCTACTAAAGGAAAGAAGTATTTGTTAATCTCAAGTCAAGCTAAAGAGACTGAGAAATTGGATCAGATGGTGACACACACCAAGCAAAGATATAGGGAAAGACTCATTATGAAGTGGATTGATCACTGGGAAAACTAGAATAGTGGAAGTCTCTACAACGGTACACGTATACGCTGTTCTGCCCCACGTTCGGGAGCCAATCTCTACAACGGTACACGCTTACGCTTTTGCAAAGTATCAACGGCCCTTCTGCGGGTACGCCAATCTCTACAACGCTTAAGATATATCGCCGGTGAGGTGACTCTGTTTTTTGAAATCTAGCTCACTTTGCAACGATAATCTTACGACTGTACACTTTTGTATCGCCCTGTAGGGTGTCAGTCTTTTTCGACCTATACGACACACCTCAGCGAACGTGTACTGTGTAGGATAAGTTAAAATCACCCACTGGAAGTACAGGCTATCCTTTTTCTTTAAAGGGCCTGGGTGATTTAACTGTTTGTCTAATATTACTCTGAATATTTTGACTAAAAAACTACAAATTACACTTCCAGTAATCTTAATAAAACTCAGCTTTTAGCACAAGCAAAAATAGAATTTACTATCTGTATTCCTCGAGGAAGTGAATACAGTGGAACTGACCTTGTAAATAATTTTATTTGTGCCTTGGATAATTATATAACGTAACACCTTGATAATATTTCTAACACTAGGAAATATAACAATGGAATATTCAACAATAGGTAAGTGAACGTTAGAAACTTTTTTATACTGTAAAATAATAATCATCCATATATTAATCTTAAAAAACACAAATCAAAAATAATACTTTTGGATATCTCTTTTCCAATTTATACAATTTGCAACAAAAGCAATTTTCTTTAACTCTTGCTTAATCTAATAAGGTAGAACAAATTTTAATATTACTTTTAATTATGCTTTTAATTAATATGCTTTGTTCCAAGCTTTTTATTAATTACTTATTTTTAATTTATTTAAATTATGAATTTACTTTAATGATTTTTATGCTATACGACTTTAGATATTATAAAAACATTTCACACTAAGAAAAACAATTTCCAATCCTACTAACCCAGTATCTGTAATAAATTAAATTTGAATTTAATCAGGCAAATTGTGGGGAATAAACGTAAATTCGCTGACACAGACCTCAAATTTGTTGTTTAAGATGGCCGTCTAACACGGGGCTGATTGTTGTTTATAGCAGCAGAAGAACCTGTAGGGTAAAGTTGCTCTCTGCGCTTTTGGCGATGTACAATGATGACAGCGTGCTGTTCTATTGTTGTCGTGAAGCTGCGTCAGATGTTCTTCCGTTGAGTTATAGTTGCCTGTGGTTTGTAGTAGTCCTTTATGTGTCCGGGGATCGTCCTGCTAACTCTTCCACGTTAGATACTCATGTCCAGTTGTCCGCCAAAACGTTCCAGAAGTCCAGGTCCCTGAAGTTTCTTAGCTACTTCATTGATAATATAGCCTTAGCAGTATATTGTATTCCTGCTTATATTCCTGTATCGCCTTGTCAAACCGCTGATCACTTCACCCGTACAATAGCAAACTCCGTACTAACTCTTAAAAATCCATAAACAGAGAGACATACACTCCGTGTACTGTCGATCACCAAAAATCCTAAACAGAGTGACATACACTCCGTGTACTGTCGTTCACCCAGTAATCCCTTTGAAATTCCCGTCCAGGGTTTATAAAGCCTCCTTCCATCTCCACTTTCGCGATTTTTCCGCGAAAATTCATTTTTTCACATTAAAGTGATTTTCTTACACCTTCCTGTGTGTAAAATCATCCTTTGTTTAGCAATACATTTAAATCCTTTATTTTTATTTTGTTTATCGTAGTTTTAAGGCTTAAACTTCTTAAATTATTTGAATGCTACATCCTTGTTCCGGCCGCCAAAGCTCCTCTCCGCTCTGATTGGCTCAGCGCTTTACGTGGTTCCTAACCCTTCCTCTCCTATTCTACTGTGCGAATTTTCAACTTTCCTTTCTAACTCCTCGCGGTTTTATGGGATTTTCCCGCGAAATAGCTTTTCTTAATCTGTGATTTTTTCCTGTTTTTTAGAAACTTGAATGAAAGTTGTAGGACGCTCCATTCTCTTCCTAGGCCTTCCCTAGCGTTTTCCCAATGCATTTTCTTTTAAAAATTTTCCATTTTCATTATTTTATATTTTCATTTTCATTTTCCTGAAGGTCTATTGTTGTTGTGACAATAGCCGAAGTCTGATTTCTATAATAGGTTTTTTTAACGAAGTTTTTGCCATTCAAAAGTATACGATTTTCCAAGTTTTACATTTACGTTAAATACCGGTAATTTATTTAAAATACTGGTTTTTACAATAATCAATTTACCTCCCTTCTTTATTACTTTATATTAATAGTTTAAAAAATACAATTTTCCCTACTGACTTAACCGCTAGGTGTGAAAACTCCTACCATTCATAATAATTATTTTATTTGAATTTTCTTTTGCTTTTCCTAAGCAACTAATCCTTCTTAATAACATGTACTCATTAAACTTTATTAAACTTTAACTTTAATTGACTTTAGCGTCAGTGTTTCTACCCTGATTCGCTAAATATTGAAATTATGACTTTTTGTCATACCACCTTTTTTATAGGCCTTATTTTGCTCATTACAAAAATACCTCCTCCCTTCCAGGCTTTTGAGGAAATTTGAAATTTTCCCCCGACTTTACTTGATTGTTACGTCATCACCGTTTAGTATTACGACCTGAGTCTCATACGTACAACACACCCGTGATTAGCGTAATGTGTTCCCGCCATAGAACCCAAATACGTAATAGTCCTGGATCCAGGTGTTCCCTAAAAATCTTTGATTTTATTCTAAGTTCATTTTACAATCCCGAACAAGCTCGGGTTCAATAGTTCCATCTGTACGATAACAACCACCTCGCCGTGACTTGTTCAAGGCCGCGCTACATTGGGTTCATCCACATGGTCGCCCAGAAATCTTGCATTTTACATATTTAAATAAAATTTCAAAATTTCCGGATTTACACGGGTTTTGCCCGTTGTAGTCGCCCTCTGAAAACGTCTGATTTCATTGGGTACCCCTGGAATCCAAGACGTTAAAAACCCCTTTAAAACAAAATTTTCCCTTTCAAAGTTTCTCTCACCTTTTATACAAATCCCTACTTGGTTTTGCTCTACCTTCTCCTTTCAAATTTACAGCCATTTGAAACCTACAATTCTATTTCATTGAACCTATACATTTCATTACAATGTATACTCCATTTGGGAGTTTATAGTTCCTGAAAAGAATACATAACATACATACTATAGTTCACTATAGTTCCTGAAAAACATCATATACATTTCATAGTCCCTTATAGTTCCTGAAAAACCTCACACATATTTTATATAAATTTCATTTCCTTAAGAAATGTCCACTCCACCTGTTCACAAAACACAGGTATTCACTTTGTCACTGCTCATATATATACAAGGGACACATGGAAATTTGCCTGTTTAATAAAAACACTGGTCTACTGGGTTAGCCTAACCTATTACTAATGCTCTAGTCAACGACCCTCAAAGTTTCCCGCGTTCCCTTTTAACGCGTACCTTATTAACTTCTTTTTAATTAATTACCCCTTTTTACTATATTGAGAATTTTTAATTTCTCTTTGTTTTTTTTTTTGTTTTTTTTTTCTTTCAGTTTTTCAGTACCTTTTTATTTAAAGTTTGTTTCTTCATTTATCATTTTCATTCAATTTTTCAACTTCATACTTCATTTCTCACCGTAGTGACTCCATTTTACTTTAACTTTAACCACGTCCGCATGACACCTTTTTCATTTTTATACACAAGTATTCATTTATATACAGAAGTTACACATTTGAGGCTTAGTCTAGTCATTATTTACATTATTTCACTACATCATATCAGAAGTACAATCTCCTCCTTTCTTCATATTATTTTAGAATATAAACCCTTTTGTTTATCATTCCAACCCCTTTGTATTTATTATTTTTAATTAATGTACGGTTTCAGATTACCGAAAACTAGCGTGAGCTTCTTGTCACTTAGGTACGGTTTTAGTTTACCGAAAACTTGCGTGAACTGTTGTCACTAGGCCTACGGTTTAAGCTTACCGCAAACTCGCGAATTTACCCCCCACTTTGTATCTTCTTTACGATTTTGCTACTTTGTTTTTTCCGACTTATCTAATTTTCTTTGATGGTACCCCATTTTTTCCTTTGGGAACCCTGTATACTCCTTTTTGTGTCCTCTTGCCACTACTGACCACTCCTTGCCACTACCTCTCTATTTTGCCACTACGTGCCACTATGTGACTTTGTGTCACTATGTGTCGGCCCCTATGCTCGCCAGACCACTGTTTAAGCCGCCTTTATTCCTTAATTATTTATCAAGAAATAAATTTGTTCTCAGGTGTTAGTAGAACTGTTTCTTGCTTAATCCAATTTCCTGTAACATTGTTTACTTTGTCGCTCGACCTTGTTTCTTCCCCTCCTACCTAGCTCTCCAGCTGATCCTAGTTCATTCATTCACATACAATAATATTTGCTTAGGATAGCTTCTCAACTTGTTGTTGTTTATTATTTTGTGTCCTAACAAATTAGCCCACTTGGTTTGTTTATTTGCATTTAAGGTGTTTACTAAACATCCCAGTTTAATTCATCGCTAGACATTGGCCTCCAGCTGATTTTATGTTCCGGACCCAACTTAATCGCATTGCACTTGACCTTGGTAACTTGTCCCTGTACTTTTGCCCTTTCCTTGCCGCCGCCTAGATGTCTACGTAGGCCTAACCGCTTTTTAAACTTTGTATGCTTCCTAACCACTGCATGGGTAGATGAACGCAGACTTTCTCTTTCGATTAGCCCCTTATTTTTAAATTTAACCTTGTTCCCTTTACAATGTTTTTGGCTACCAGTGGTGTTAGTTCGCCGTGTACGTTCTCCGATAAACTTATTTACAGTGTTATTATTTCGATTAAAGCCTGCTTTGTTTTTAATTGATTTGTTGTGAAAGTGAAGTTTTATGCAGTTATTATTGTGGTGAAGTGATGCTGACTTTCCTACAGTGTTTAGGCTTCTGTCTACAGGGGAATTACATTTGTTTAGGCTACTGTCGCGTCTACACGCTAATTCGGTATTAGGCCTATTCTTACCTAAATACCTATTATATTCGTTTTTTGCTTTATTTATTTTAAACTCTCGCGAATTTGAGTCCCGGGCTTCCTTTGACAACCTCTCAAAACTACAAATTGGCCTACTCTCCTTATACTTCCGTCGCTGAACTGGCAACTCTTTCGTTACCCTAGGTTCCGACACCTCCTTTTGTAGCCTTACTGAATCCTTGATTCCTGCGTCTGCCTCTTCCTGTGCGTCTTTACATTTCTTACTTCCCATAACTCTTTCTTCAACTTTCGATGCAACTTCATTTGCATATGTTTCCCCTTGATTTTTAGTTTTAATACTCCCCTTTTTGTTATTGTAATATCTCGAAGTAATGTTAAAACATTTTCCTTTTATTTTGCTGAGCGGCCTTCTTATCAATAAATGGAATTTTAACATCCTCTTGATTGCATTTAAATATTACAAAACATTCCTCCATATTAATTTTTGCCTGTAATTCATACAGCATATCACAACCCATTATTATTTTAGATTTCAACCCTTTGACTACTAATAGCCTTAAGTCCACGGAACTATCCAACAACTTTACAGGTAACAACACTTGCTTGTTTACCTTCTGTACTTTTCCCTTTAACGCTGAAACAATCTCTAATTTCGTTACTGGGAGTTCCAACATCTTAACACCATCTGACTTTAATTGTTCAAAATAGTCCTGCTGGAGTACGCTAACTTCCGATCCTGAGTCGAGTTCCAAAAATCCTAGATTTTCCCCGATTTCTACTAATATCGCAGGAATTTCGTCTATCGGTTTTTCTTCTAACACCGGCTCGGCCTCATTATTTAATAAGTCTTCCCTTATATTTAAATGTAGGCTTTGGAGTTGTTTTCGTTGCCTTCCGCTTTCTATTTCCGCTATTTCGGCCTGAATCTCAGGTTCGATCCTAGGTATAGGTGATATTTTTTTATTAGCATTTTTAATTTTATTTAAGTTTCTTTGTTGTTTATAATTATTATTCCTTTTAGAATTTTGCATTATTGTTATATCAACAGCCCTGTCTCGCCGATTTATTCTTTCCTTAGGCAGAACCTCATTAACTAGTTTTTTGGCTTCTGGTAAGGATTAGAATTGACAGGATTAGGTCTATTGGAATTTTGGAAGTTGGTTCTATTAGGGTTTTGATCATGGGACCTTTGGATGGGTGGGTTTTGGGGTGGTGGGTTTGGCCTGTTCGTGTTCTGCCCGTTCCGCGCGTTTTGCACGTCCGGTGTCCTATTTACACGCCTTGCCTCATGCATTCTATCAATATTGTTTAGAAATTGTATAGCTTCTGCGATTGTTTCGCTCGGCCTACCCATACTCGCTAATTGGATTTGGTCATTAAAATGCTGCATTATTGTAAAGACTAGGAAGTTCTGCGGCATCTGGGGTTCCAGATCCGTAGCTTGATTTACTATTTTGCAAAAATAATCCGCCCTACTCAGATTACTGCTCTCAAAGTACTTTCCGTTTTCTATACCGTTCCTAACTAATTTTTGTTTTTGCATTGACCAATAATTTTGCAAGAATGCTTCTCTAAACCCTGCATATGTCATATTTTCTTGCTTTATAACCGTCCACCAAGATTTCGCACACCCGTAAAGGTGCCTTTCAACGAATTTAATTTTTTCGCTGTCCCCTAAAAACGGATTTAACTCTTCCATCAAATTCTCAACCTCCCTTAAAAATTGTTTGGGGCGTTCCCTTTGGTTTCCCCAAAACTCTATTTTCATCGCCTCGCTTTCGTACCTAGGCAATGCTAAGCCTATATTTCGCGACTGCGCTGAATAGCTGCCTATCTCGCCTAATTTTTTCTCAACCCGAGTTACCCGACTCTCTACAGTTTTCAAGCTTTTCTCGGTTGCTATTTTGTTGATACTCGCCGTTTCTATTAAGTCCTGAATTTTTTCTTCAACGACTCCGACTTTCTCCTCCGTCTTCTGGTGTTGGCCTTTGCACCGTTCGGACTCTTCCTCCAGGCTCTTCTCCATCTCTCCCAGCTTCCCGGAAATTAAGTTATACAGTTCTTTCTGCTCATTTTCCCTTAGTTTCCTTTCCACTTCTTTTTCTTCGCTTAATCTAGCCTCCTTGAGCCTTCTTCTTTCTTCTTTCCCTTCCAGCGCCTCCCTTTCTTTCTTCTCACGCAGCTCCTTTTCTTCTTCCTCCTTCTTCTCTCTTAGCTTTCTTTGTTTCTTTTCTTCTTCTCTGTCTTTCACATACTGTTCGAAGAAATCCTTAAATTCTTTATTCGCCATTTTTTATGCTTTATTATTGATTTGTCGTGGTTCATTCGAAGAATAGGGTTTTATAGGGGTTTTTATATAACAAACAAATTAAAAATAAACAAAGGGTATATTGAGAGTTTTTTTTCGACACGACAAATTGATTTTAATTTTAATTTATTTCCTCTCCCCCTCTATAATACGAATACGATCAAACCCGGGAAATGTTTTAAGTCGTTGATTATAGCAGAAGTATGTCTTAGATTTAAACAATATTATTATATCTAACATATACCAGTTAAGCACAAATAAAATTTTACGTCAGTCCTTGACTTAATTTAACTACAGTTAAGTTTTCAACAGTAAGTTAAATCGAGTCAACCTAAAATGGGTACCAATTTTCAAACAATCGGTTCCACGGTCTGGGCGCCAATCTCTACAACGGTACACGTATACGCTGTTCTGCCCCACGTTCGGGAGCCAATCTCTACAACGGTACACGCTTACGCTTTTGCAAAGTATCAACGGCCCTTCTGCGGGTACGCCAATCTCTACAACGCTTAAGATATATCGCCGGTGAGGTGACTCTGTTTTTTGAAATCTAGCTCACTTTGCAACGATAATCTTACGACTGTACACTTTTGTATCGCCCTGTAGGGTGTCAGTCTTTTTCGACCTATACGACACACCTCAGCGAACGTGTACTGTGTAGGATAAGTTAAAATCACCCACTGGAAGTACAGGCTATCCTTTTTCTTTAAAGGGCCTGGGTGATTTAACTGTTTGTCTAATATTACTCTGAATATTTTGACTAAAAAACTACAAATTACACTTCCAGTAATCTTAATAAAACTCAGCTTTGAGCACAAGCAAAAATAGAATTTACTATCTGTATTCCTCGAGGAAGTGAATACAGTGGAACTGACCTTGTAAATAATTTTATTTGTGCCTTGGATAATTATATAACGTAACACCTTGATAATATTTCTAACACTAGGAAATATAACAATGGAATATTCAACAATAGGTAAGTGAACGTTAGAAACTTTTTTATACTGTAAAATAATAATCATCCATATATTAATCTTAAAAAACACAAATCAAAAATAATACTTTTGGATATCTCTTTTCCAATTTATACAATTTGCAACAAAAGCAATTTTCTTTAACTCTTGCTTAATCTAATAAGGTAGAACAAATTTTAATATTACTTTTAATTATGCTTTTAATTAATATGCTTTGTTCCAAGCTTTTTATTAATTACTTATTTTTAATTTATTTAAATTATGAATTTACTTTAATGATTTTTATGCTATACGACTTTAGATATTATAAAAACATTTCACACTAAGAAAAACAATTTCCAATCCTACTAACCCAGTATCTGTAATAAATTAAATTTGAATTTAATCAGGCAAATTGTGGGGAATAAACGTAAATTCGCTGACACAGACCTCAAATTTGTTGTTTAAGATGGCCGTCTAACACGGGGCTGATTGTTGTTTATAGCAGCAGAAGAACCTGTAGGGTAAAGTTGCTCTCTGCGCTTTTGGCGATGTACAATGATGACAGCGTGCTGTTCTATTGTTGTCGTGAAGCTGCGTCAGATGTTCTTCCGTTGAGTTATAGTTGCCTGTGGTTTGTAGTAGTCCTTTATGTGTCCGGGGATCGTCCTGCTAACTCTTCCACGTTAGATACTCATGTCCAGTTGTCCGCCAAAACGTTCCAGAAGTCCAGGTCCCTGAAGTTTCTTAGCTACTTCATTGATAATATAGCCTTAGCAGTATATTGTATTCCTGCTTATATTCCTGTATCGCCTTGTCAAACCGCTGATCACTTCACCCGTACAATAGCAAACTCCGTACTAACTCTTAAAAATCCATAAACAGAGAGACATACACTCCGTGTACTGTCGATCACCAAAAATCCTAAACAGAGTGACATACACTCCGTGTACTGTCGTTCACCCAGTAATCCCTTTGAAATTCCCGTCCAGGGTTTATAAAGCCTCCTTCCATCTCCACTTTCGCGATTTTTCCGCGAAAATTCATTTTTTCACATTAAAGTGATTTTCTTACACCTTCCTGTGTGTAAAATCATCCTTTGTTTAGCAATACATTTAAATCCTTTATTTTTATTTTGTTTATCGTAGTTTTAAGGCTTAAACTTCTTAAATTATTTGAATGCTACATCCTTGTTCCGGCCGCCAAAGCTCCTCTCCGCTCTGATTGGCTCAGCGCTTTACGTGGTTCCTAACCCTTCCTCTCCTATTCTACTGTGCGAATTTTCAACTTTCCTTTCTAACTCCTCGCGGTTTTATGGGATTTTCCCGCGAAATAGCTTTTCTTAATCTGTGATTTTTTCCTGTTTTTTAGAAACTTGAATGAAAGTTGTAGGACGCTCCATTCTCTTCCTAGGCCTTCCCTAGCGTTTTCCCAATGCATTTTCTTTTAAAAATTTTCCATTTTCATTATTTTATATTTTCATTTTCATTTTCCTGAAGGTCTATTGTTGTTGTGACAATAGCCGAAGTCTGATTTCTATAATAGGTTTTTTTAACGAAGTTTTTGCCATTCAAAAGTATACGATTTTCCAAGTTTTACATTTACGTTAAATACCGGTAATTTATTTAAAATACTGGTTTTTACAATAATCAATTTACCTCCCTTCTTTATTACTTTATATTAATAGTTTAAAAAATACAATTTTCCCTACTGACTTAACCGCTAGGTGTGAAAACTCCTACCATTCATAATAATTATTTTATTTGAATTTTCTTTTGCTTTTCCTAAGCAACTAATCCTTCTTAATAACATGTACTCATTAAACTTTATTAAACTTTAACTTTAATTGACTTTAGCGTCAGTGTTTCTACCCTGATTCGCTAAATATTGAAATTATGACTTTTTGTCATACCACCTTTTTTATAGGCCTTATTTTGCTCATTACAAAAATACCTCCCTTCCAGGCTTTTGAGGAAATTTGAAATTTTCCCCCGACTTTACTTGATTGTTACGTCATCACCGTTTAGTATTACGACCTGAGTCTCATACGTACAACACACCCGTGATTAGCGTAATGTGTTCCCGCCATAGAACCCAAATACGTAATAGTCCTGGATCCAGGTGTTCCCTAAAAATCTTTGATTTTATTCTAAGTTCATTTTACAATCCCGAACAAGCTCGGGTTCAATAGTTCCATCTGTACGATAACAACCACCTCGCCGTGACTTGTTCAAGGCCGCGCTACATTGGGTTCATCCACATGGTCGCCCAGAAATCTTGCATTTTACATATTTAAATAAAATTTCAAAATTTCCGGATTTACACGGGTTTTGCCCGTTGTAACCTGTACAAGTGGCAAAGTAGAATGCATGATGGGATCTCCTATTACCTAACTCAAGCCCTTACCTGACTTGGCTGTTTTAACCACTACCTGAGTAGATTTAAGATAATAGAAAGCGCCACCTGTACTGCGGAAAGGGACGACACAGGGCGATTAGTATGCGATTGGTATTAATAAACCCAAAGGGAGATAATATAAGAATAATATAATCTATAATCCGAGTTAGGCTGCCAGCAGAACAAAGCAGTGAGTGATCCGGGGCTGGAGGCTGAAGTGCAAACACATTCTACTAATATATTGTGGACACGTAGGCAGCCATTCAGCGCTCAACTCACGTTAGGATCGAATTGTTTCTACATACAATTAACGAGATCATGTTTATTGATGAATCCTGTATTACCATAGCAACCGGTTTACTAAAATAATAATATAATCTGACGTTATTACATGCAGAGGTCCAAATATTTCAATTGTTCCTATATAATGTTTTGATTATTTGTAAATATTAGGTATATTACATAAATTAACAAAATCAAAATAAACGGAGTTGGCGTGTGAAACACGTAGATGAGTCTAATACTTTTTGTGTTACAATGCAGTTACATTTTGAGATATTTACTGATCAAAATATTATTTAACTCATTTCGAAATGTTCAGTTTTTACTTCACCAGGCACTCGTAATTAAATGTTTGTTTATTTTGCGTAATTGGCAATTAGAGAAAGAGAGAGAGAGAGAGATAACACATTTTCAGAACCATTTAAATTCAATACCTAGGTAATTAAGCGCTGACAGCTATCTGCTTGGTAATCGAATGATAACAGCGTAATGCGTGTTTAATTTACCATGAAATGATATCTTCATTATTATTGCTGATTGAAACTGTTGTCAGATTCTTTTTGGTTTGAATTTAATAAAATATTTACGAATAAATTAATTTATACCAATAAATTGTTAAATTATTCCACGATTGTAGGAAAACCTTTCGGTACTTTTTCTACAGAAGCAATGCTTTGTTGCTTCCTACAGAAGCAATGTGGTAGTTTATATTTAACTTAAAATATACTATAGTGGATATTTACGTTACAAATGATGAAACTGCTTCTTTACGTTATTCCAAGAAGGTGTTTGTTGTATAATGCCCTGAGAGATGTAAAGATGCAGTTATCACGTGTAACGTACAATATTTGGCATAATCCCATATATTACAGGGTGTTCTATGACTTTATACAATTAATAAAATCAACACGACATTTTAAGTAGTATATTATTTTATAATTAACCAAAAATTGCACTAATATTATTAATCAAACATTGAAATTAGCATCTGAAACAGAGTTTTACTTATGAATTTTAAATATGAAGTTTTTGCATTTCCCAAAGTATTCACTTGATAATATATGTATGCTTATATTCATTTTACTTTCTCACTACACTATAGTATAGAGAAAGTATAGTGATCGCAAAAAAAAATCGATGTTGAGATTTTTGTGGAAATATCCGTTTTGGGACCCCCTGAGTCCAAAAAAGTGGTTTTTACAAAATGTCTGTCTGTATGTATGTCTGTATGTATGTCTGTATGCCTGTATGTCTGTATGCATACAAAGCTAGAGAGAAAACTATTCGATAAATTTCAACCAAATTTGCACCAGACATGTCAATTAGGCCTGTATAGATGCACGAAAAAGGGTTTTGAAAATTTTTGAAAAACAACCCCCTTTTTGGCCAAAAAACCTCAAAAAAATCAGTTATTACTTTTTTATAAAAAAAACGGCTCTAACGATTTTGATAAAATTTAGCTTATTTGTAGCCTTTAATGTTTCCTACCATATTCAAAAAACCGCATCTTTCTAAAAATTCTCGTTTAGCTAATAATAATAATAATAATAATAATTGATTTTTGGGGGTTTCTTGGCGAAATGGCGAAAACTATCCGATTGATTTCAAACAAATTTGCACCAGACATGTCAAGTAGGATTATATAGATGCACGAAAAACGGTTTTAAAATTTTTTTAAAAAACAACCCCATTTTTTGCAAAAACCCCCAAAAATCAGTTATTTTTTTATAAAAAAAAAAACGCTCTAACGATTTTGATAAAATTTGGCTTATTTGTAGCCTTTAATGTACCCTATCATATGCAAAAAACCGCATCTGTCTAAAAATTCTCGTTTAGCTAAAAATAATAATGATAACTGATTTTTGGGGGTTTTTTGGCAAAATGGCGAAAACTATTCGATCGATTTCAAACAAATTTGCACCAGACATTTCAAGTAGGCCTGTTGAGATGCACGAAAAATGGTTTTGAAAATTTTTGAAAAACAACCCCCTTTTTGGCCAAAAAACCTCCAAAAAATCAGTTATTATTTTTTTATAAAAAAACGGCTCTAACGATTTTGATAAAAATTGGTTTATTTGTAGCCTTTAATGTGCCCTACCATATGCAAAAAACCGCATTTTTCTAAAAATTCTCGTTTAGCTAATAATAATAATAATAACTGATTTTTGGGGGTTTTATGGCCATAAAGGGGTTAGTTTTTCAAAATTTTTCAAAACAATTTTTTGTGCATCTAAAAGACCTAATTGACGTGTTTGGTGCAAATTTGTTCGAAATCGATTGAATAGTTTTCTCTCTAGATAATAATAATTATATTTATTAGTTAATCTCCAACTTTAAAAAAAATCACCTCTCCTACCCCACCCTACAAGTTAGTCTCAGTGAATCTGTTTAATAATTTAAATATGTTTGTGAGAAAGTATGTGCCAGTTCCTGGTACCGTTTATTACTTTCTCCACCTTATACGAAGTATATGGAGAAAGTATTGTTTCGTCCAAATTTTCGAATTTGAATTTTTATTGGAATTATCTGTTTTGGTGCTCCCTGAACCTCAAAAAATGTTTTTAGTGGAATTATTTGTTTTGATGCTTCCTGAACCCAAAAAGTGGTTTTTTGGTGATGTCTGTCCGTGTATCCGTGTGTCTGTGTCTCTCTTAGGATGTGTACAGAGCTGGAGACCATACCAACGGTCTGATTTTGATGACATTTGGTACGTAGGTATAGTTCTGGAATATCTCCAGGCGTTTTTTAAATTTTTTTAATTTTTTCAATTTTTAAGGGGTTTTACCTCCACAAAAATGGCAAAAAAACCAGAAAAATTACAATTTCTCAAAAACGGCTCTAACAATTTTGATAAAATTTGGCTTATATATAGGCCTTAATGTACACTACCATATGCATAAAACCGCATCTTTCTAAAAGTTCTCGTTTAAGTAATAATAATAATAATAACTGATTTTTGGGGGTTTTTGGCCAAAAAGGGGGTTGTTTTCAAAATTGTTCAAAACCTTTTTTCATGCATCTATACAGGCCTAATTGACATGTTTGGTGCAAATTTGTTCGAAATCGATCGAATAGTTTAAATAATAATAATAATAATATAATATTGATGTGTGTTACATGCATCTAATATTTTCCATGGTAACATTTTAATACTTTTGCAATTCTAAATAACCACCTCCTATGCTATTCTTGGGAAGGTATAAAGTTTCAACTGGGAAAAAATATGTGGCAGTTATCTGGTACCGCTTATTATAATATGGAAAGAAGAAATTTACTTTTGTTAGTAGAATTTAGAAGTTAACGTCAGTCTGTGAATCAGTGTTATTTAAGCAATACAATTTTGTTTATTAGGCCTAGCAATTAAATTAATCTTCTATAGCAAACTGTCACTGATCTAAACGTTTCAAACAAACAGCTGTTTGAAGCGTGATGTAATCTTAACTTACCGACTGTTTATATCACTAGATATGTAAAGTAGATCGGTAAATGACTCTTGGGATAGAACAGTTTAACACATGGGGTTAGGTAAATATATTTCTCGTTAATTAATCCATCGAGTGACACACTTATTAGCAAAGATGAGCTATTTCAGTGACACTTATGGTGAGACCTGAGGTAGGGAGTAGTAAATGAGCAACGATCATGAGCAACAGGTTTAGATGCGTAGTTAAAATTTATGTTCGCACTCCAGCGGCCGCATTTTAAGTCCAATTTGGTCCAAATTTGGTGCACACGTTGGCTGTGTAAGTTGCTCGGACGAGTAAGTTAGCCAAAAAATCCAACAAACGGAAGCACATTTTTGACAGGAATTCAATATTTTTTTAGATTTTTCGTACTAGAATGACGCTCTTTTTATAAATTTTATCTAAAAAATAAATGTGGGTTATTATTCTGCACATTTTATTTTTTACATATCCTTTTAGCTCACTTAGTTCCCCCAAAATCGTTCAAAACATAAAATACCATAAAAGTATTCTTTTCAAATACGAGTGGCCTTATGATCTGCAGGGATACAGCTGAGTTTGTAATCTGCGAGCGAATCGAAGCAGTCCATAAACCAAGGCCGCAAGGACGAGGTACCAACTCGCGGAGCGAGACTTTTGGCTGCGAGTGAAACGAAGGAGCGCTTGAGTCGATGCTGGAGCTTTAGATGATAACAAATTCTACTAATTTATATTGTACACACGCATCCAATCAGCACCTTCGTATGTAGATCTATTTCTCAAATAGTTGGTTGAAACCGTAAAACATATTTAAACATCAGCTGCGTGGTAAGCCCCAGAGTAAGCCCCAGAGACAAATCACAGGGAGATAAAGAAACCTAACACTTAAACACATAGTATTAAAGAACAAAAAACTTTATATGCGCCTACAAAACTAAGCTGTGGGGTGTTTTTAGTGAATTTCCGTAGGAAAAATGAGCTATTGCAGTGGCCCTTATGGTGAGACCCAAGGTCGGGAGTAGCAAATGAACACCGATCAAGGTCCCCAGAACACGTTTTGGGGTGTCATTAAAAATTATATATATATATATGTGTGTGTTCGCACTCTAGCGGCCTCATTTTAAGTCCGATTTGGTTCAAATTTGGTACACATGTTGGTTGTCTACGTTGCTCAGACTAGTTCGTTAGTCAACAAAAATCCAACAACCGGAAGCACGTTTTTTTACCGAAAGTAACAATTTTTTGCGATTTTTCCTACGAGAATAAATGTTTTTTAGAGTTTTCTTCTACAAATATAAATGTAGGATGTTATTCTGCACATTTTGTTTTTTTACGCGACATTCTCCCAAAATCGATCAAAATGTGGAATGCCATAAAACTATCCGGTTCAAAGCAATGTGGTGGATATCACCAAGGGGTTGGCGTGCGAAGCACGCAATATTTTGTGTGTTGAAAATACTCCCAATATTCGAAATGGCGTGCGAAGCATGCAATGCTTTGTGTAATGAAGATTCTCCCAATATGCGGAATGGCGTGCGAACCATTTTGCAGCTATTCAGCACCGTCGTGAATAGACCTATTACCCAAATTGTTCGTTGAAATCCTAAAACATAGGACTATAAACTTAATTTTTGAAATTTGCTCAACTCACGTCAGCGGTTCAGCTGCGTGTTCGAATTATTTACTCTGTATTTGAGCACAATTTTTGGGATAATACCATGGTGTTAGATTTTTAATAACAATAATTATTAAAAAATATTAAATTTTATATTCACACTAACGGTAAGTATGGGTATTAAAATAGGTATTTTCCAACTGTTTTATAACTAACTATAGGGCTTAGCCCCCCTGCTCGCTTCACTAACCAACACCCGCGGCGAATCACGGCAAAGAAAATGCAAACAGATTATTGTATACTCTAATATTTTCACAAGAATGACGATTGGTTAGGACAGAGGGATTTATATTCAAGGGAGACAATATTCACGTTATAAATTGTGATACGGTAATGCAGGGTTTCAAACTGTTCAGATAGACTTAGTAAATAATAAAGTTAGCATCATTTTAATAGTG
The DNA here is from genome assembly GCA_018207615.1 of Philaenus spumarius. Classification (NCBI taxonomy): domain Eukaryota; kingdom Metazoa; phylum Arthropoda; class Insecta; order Hemiptera; family Aphrophoridae; genus Philaenus; species Philaenus spumarius. The sequence goes on along the minus strand of JAGFPH010000233.1, from coordinate 74,705 downwards.
ATAGGTTTTTGAATAATTATGATATAGTAGGCCTTTTTTTCATTGTTTGTATTTGCTATTACATAATTTAAATAACTGTTACCTGGTTTAAAATTTTATAAATTCGTTACTACGGTAATAAATGCAAATATTTTCAAGATAATCAAATATTTAATGTGTGTTGATTCAGTATAGGGAACCTAAAATTGTGTTAAGCTTTTGATAAAAAACAGCTGTTTTATTTATAATACGTAGCACCAGACGTTAGAATTATAATACTGTAAGCCGTTTTCTGTGATTTGTTTCTTTGCGTTTGTTAACCTAACCTAAAAAAACTGTTGCTTTTGAAACATAATAAACTAATTATAATTTGCTAATTTGATTGCTGTGGTAATAACAAAAATGTGTTGGTTCAGTAAAGATTACAACTAGAATTCTGTTGCAAAGCTTTTGATTCGAAACAGCTGTTTTATCTGTTATACGGTTGGCAGTAGACGCGATTATTTTGAATATTTTCAACCCTTAAAATCAATATTTTGCAAACGTTTTTCTTAGTTTTAAAAATTTGTAAAGTTTAAAAAATGAGTATAGTTTACAAATCCTTTTTGTTTAACGAAGAATCTATTTAGGCCTACAAACAACAACCTCTAGGCCTATATATAAGCGGGAGTATTTATCGAATCAACCCAAGTTTATTAAATAACCCAAGATGTTGTTTTAATAAGTAATGTTGAATGTCGTGATGCAGTAAGTTTGAGTTAAATTTTTAGAGCTTTTATAAGAGCCTAGTAAATAATTTTGCAACATGATTGCACGCAAGCACTCTGCTTTGAATATTCTTTATGTTCCTTCAATAAGTGATTGACAATCGCCCAGGAAAGATAAACACAACAACAAGCAATAATACCTCATTAAGCATCCGTGAAGTGAATTTACCCAAGTCTATTAAATTAATCCAAGATGTTGTTGGTATTGCATAGTAGAACTTTAGAAGGGGCAATCCAATCACGCTGATGTTTAGTTTATAATTACAAAACTTAAATCACCGATGAAACAATGACAACTGTATTTAGACAATTACTGGAACGTTTATAATTGATTGATTGATTTAGTTATTCTATTCTCTCGACGGAAATTAATGGTTGATTATTTCAATCGTGCATTAGCAAAATTCATTAGGTAGTAATTAAAATAATTAAACGTTTGCATTAGAAGTCGACGTTTTATATAATTGAGTAAACAGACAAAATGGTACATTAAATTAACCGTAATACATATGCAACTGGAATTATGTACACGAGAAATAAATATTACTTAAAAAAAAAACAACAACATTTGAATGGTTTATTTTATGCAATTTTAAAACAGAAAATATCTGTTATAGTTATAGTTATGTTATTATTATAGCTATTTCTGGTGGGATAGTAAAAAGGTCCTACAGAATATAGAGTCCCAAGAAAAGGTATCAATTGGTTGTAACGTAAAGTATCAATTGTTAGGGAGTATCGCCGAGTCAACAGTATACTATAACATGACTTGACGTTAAAATACAGGACGGGAATATCATTAGACTTTAGAAAATTTGTAGGGCCTACGCAATATTTGTTTCCTCATATTTATAATACCCAAATCTTTTCTACTACGTTAGAACTTTAAACATTTATGTTTAGTGTGTCCCAAAAAGATTTATATTTTCAATTATTCGCTCAAGAATTGAAAATAGTGTTTTTATTTTAAGTTACATTTATCTTTACTAAACTTTATATAAGAAATACATTGCACAGTTAAATTCTAAATTACGTCCATATGAAAGTACAGTAATATATACGCAATTCTACGTGGAGTATAATATCTGCTAAAGGACCTGGAAGGCTTTATATTGTTGAGGGCAATATGAAATCTGTTCAGTGCCTGCAAGTTTTAAAGACAAAACTGTTGCTTCAAGCTAAAGAATGGTTCCCGGATGGACAATTCATCTTTATGCAAGACGGAGCTCCATGTCATAATGGCAAAATTATCAAGGGGTTTTTCAAAAAAGAGGAGCTAAACGTTCTGCCATTGCCTGGAAAAAGTCCTGATATGAACCCTATTGAAAACTTGTGGGCGATTGTGAAACAGGAAATGCGCAAAACCAACATAACAACAAAAGTGCAGCTTATAGAAACTCTTATTCAAGTTTGGCATCACAATGAAGAAATTCAAAATAACTGTGCAAACCTTATTGCTAGTATGCCAAACAGACTAAAAGTGCTTATTAAGAATAAGGGCATGCATACCAAATACTAAAACCATAAGTTTGTTAAACATTATGTTTCAAGTTTTACAGATGTATTAAATTCGCTGAAAAAACTAGCTTAGTCTAATAATTTGTCCCCCCTCTGTATTATTTGAGAAACATCTAACTTAAAAGTCATACTTATTTTATATCATGCGTTCGTATATTCCGGACTACAATACGGAATAGAGTGCTGGGGAGGGGCCTGTATGGCAGCGGTTACGCTTCTAATTAACACTGAAAAACATTTTATCTGAATTCTACTTTTCAAAATTAAGCGTAATCATTCTTTTCCTTTATTTAAACAACTAAAGTATTGCGTCTGAAACATATATTTATACTACAAAGTGTCCTGCTTCAACTGTCCTAAACTCTACAGGGCAGTCGGCTAAAAACAAGCAAAAAATACAGTATAACATGACGTGTCCTACCTCGCCCTGTTTTCTGTCTGTCCATCTGTAATGTATTTGTACAGATACCTTAATATCTCAGAAACTGTTTAAGATATAATCCTGAAATTGGGTATGAATATCCATCTAAATAGAGTAAATGTTACTTAATAAATCTGTTTTCCTGCAACAATATGTTTAAAAATAGGGGCAGTTGAAGAATTTCAATGTTATGACTCAATTATTAGAAACCATGTATAGTTGGATTTGTCATAAAATAGTCGAACAATTTGGGGTCTTTACATCTACATTTTTTGCAAAATGTATAGTTTTCTAGACATTTAACATTGAAAATATTCAACTGCCGCCACGTTTGTGGTATTTTACCTTTTAATTGATTTTTGGGAACCAGACAAAAAGTGCAGAATAATCTCCTATATTTATTGATTTATATAAAACTCCCAAAACTTTTTATTCTAGTGCGAAAAATCTCAAAAAATGGTTCTTACGATCAGAAAACTTGCTTCCTGTTGCGGGTTTGTTTGGCTAATGAAATCCGAGCGATATAGAAAACCAACGCGTGTACCAAATTTGGACCAAAACGTACGAAAAATGCGGCCGTTAGAGCACCAACACATACGTATGTATATGCTATTTTTAATAACACCCCAAAAAGTATTCTGGGGACCATGATCGGTGCCCAGAATAATAACTGCAATAGCTCGTCTTTCCTTTGTAAATTCATTAAACAAGTACAGAGCTAATTGTCAGCAAATTATAGGCCTTAGGGTGATGTATTTTTTTGACGTTTCAACCCCAGCGAAAGTTAAGCCTGTCCAAGTGGCATTTACCACGACAGGCTCTAATAGACCGTTACAAGTCTGTACGAGAGGGGGGGGGGCTTTGAAGTTTTTATATTTGACAGGTTTATTTTTATAGGACAATTTAAAGATTCCATCGTTTAAAATGTGTAATAACGCTACTAAAATGCACAAGATATAATTATATACAGACTAGTAAGCCACGTGAAAAATCACAGGCTTATTAATTAGATACACATCAGAAATACATCATTTAAAAAATAAACTATTGCAAAACAATATTAAGGCCTACTTATCTAGGCCTACCTAATTACGCGGATGGGGATTTTTATCTCGGTAAATGTGTACAATAATAAGGATTATAAAACAGTAGGCCTATCAGTTAAACATTTGTATTTATATAAGTTATTATATATTTAAAAAAAGATAAAGATAATATCTTCTAATTGCTTTTTGTTTCATATTGATAGATCAAATGATTTAGAAGTTATTAGTATTAAAGTGAAGAAATTAATAATCAAATATGTTTATGTGTTATACGAAGATGTACGAATGTTTCCGAAGATAAACGAATAGGTATCTCTTTTTAAATTTGTATCAACAAATATATTGATAATAAAAGGTTGTATTTATATACAGTTAATAACCTCAACGCGAGTATTATAATGTATATTATAGCATGCATTAGTTCTATAACTCATGTTTAAAGAAATAACTTCACAAAAAATTAAAACGATTGAAGTTGTAAACATAACCCCAAACTATAATATACTCTGGGTTTTGTTCAAGTAAAACAGTTGATGGGTGAAATCAGCTGTTATATTATATGTTACTCACGTACGTACAGACGTACAGTCAGTTTTATATGAGTTGATGTATTTTTATGGTACATGACAATATACTGAAACCAGCCTTCTGCCTCTAAACTGACTGTAGGGTAGGGCCTACTGACAAGTGTATTTAATCTAATACAGACTGTTTCAAACCAAATTAACTCCTTTTCCGATATTTCAATTTTAATGCTGTTAGTTTTTGGGTACAATAAAATTTAAAAAAATAACGATTATATAATTCCTAGTTATTCTGGTAATTACTTAATATATTTTCTCCAGAATTACAAAATTAACGAAAATGTAGTTTGAGGTTGTCAGAAAGCATAATATATACAACAAATTTATATTTTGTGACCTATCTATTGATTAACAATTATAAACCATTTTTTATCAGCTTGTAATTTTTTATTTTCAAGATAATCTCAGCCAAAAATGTTGCTAAAAAACTTACCTCCAATATTTAACATAGCTTCTCGACTAAAACTTGGTAGTGTGTAGGATAGAGAAACCAAATTAAACAGAAATGATATCATAAATTCAAAAATCAGCCGTGGGACCGAAGTGCACTAATTTAACACAACTTACAAAATCAGGAAGCACAATGTTAATTTCATCTTTAGCGTGACAAAGTATGCAGAATAAACTTGCATTAGGTCCGGACATAATCTTAAATTTATTTCTGAGCAGTACTTCACATATGGTGTGCGTTACCACTTCTAGGAAATACTTTTGAAAATTACTTCTCAATATTAACACTTATTTAATCTGGGAACTAAATATTCCTTTTTAAATCGATAAAATGTATTCATTACTGAATTTTATGGATTTGATTGCAAATATTTGATTTATTTTAGAAAACGTTAGAAATTCCAAACTTGTACAATTATGAATAAAATAGAATATATCCATGTTCATAAATGTGTCTGGGTATTAAATATAAATGTTCTGCACAGTTTGACGTAACGTATAAAGTAAGCAGATTAAGGGTTAATGCATCGACTAGATAAGTTATATATTAATGTACTATTTTATCTTAAACTTGGTGTTTTAGAAGAGTTTACATAAATAACTTACAATTATATACCACTTACCTTTTATAGAGTTATAATTAACGTCTTGCACACTGGTATTTTTCCTTTTTTTTTGGGGGGGGGGGGGGGGGGGGTAAGAAATTAATCTCTTATTCGTTTATCAAATAAAGATAATTTTATCGTGCTCAATTATGCCACCATCTACGAGTAGTTGAAAGCCATTCCTATGTACAAAAAATACATCTTAAATAGCCTACTATTAAAGTTCATAATAATTGTGTAAATTGGTATTTTATTTAATAAGAAGAATATTGCAATACGCGTATTCGAAAAAGCCGCTTAGGTAGTAACCTTAATTTGACAGTCGGGAAGAAGAGACTGGAAGACGTAGGGACACGTCAAAGGCTAACATTTGCCCAGCGAGTTCACTCCGGTTCACTGAAGCTTGTTCGAAGTCTACTGACAAAACTTCTACTTTTACTTTTACTATTACACCTTTGCTTGCAGCATCTATCGTTTTTATTTATACTAGTTATTGATAAAACTATTTTCTATTTAATGAATAAAAAAAAATAATAACGAACACAATAATAATTTTGATTTAATGTTCATCCATCACACACGGTGTTTGATTAACTACGTATAAAAATTACATTCTACATAAAGGATAATTTTTTTGAAACTTATCACCTCTTATCATTCCAAACGCAGAAAGTCATTACCCACATTTATATATTCTGAGGACTGTTATTCGCCGTTACCAATTTGAAAGACCTCAGAAAAAATAATTTACAAAATATAAAAACCGCTTAATTTTATTGTTTACAACCAAAAACGATTTAAGGTTAAGAACAAAATAAAACCAAACACGAACGAGAATCAACAAAAACGCTTTCTGTATTATAACTCAAAGGCAATCTGCTTGGATCGAAAACTTAACATAACTTTATTTAAGCCATCAAAACATCTTTATTGAAAGTATTTCCATTAATTACCGTAGCTTCAACTTGGAAAATTTAAAGGTAATTGTTTTTCACAACAGTTTTTTTTTTAGATTAGGTAAAACAAAACAAAAATCAACGAAAAAGTCTTAATGTATTATAAGTCAAACATCTGGTGTTACATATTGTATTATTTCCTTCAGTCGGTAATATCAAAATTTGTTTGAAATGTTGATTATTTATTATTTATATAATGGTGAAATCACAACGCATGCCTTAATTAGAATTATTGGGTATGATGCTTGTCTCTTTGATATATGTCTTAATTTAGCTATGTATCAAAAACCTCCTACCCCCACCGCCCAACTTACATCCAAGTGCCTCTGTCCTAATCAATCGTCATTACCGTGAACATATAAGAGTATACAATAATCTGTTTGTCATGGTGAGCGAAGCGAGCAGGTGCGGAGATTATAGTACTTATTATGGAATATATTCAAATAGAATATGACTTGAACACAAAATCTCACAATCTACATACTCACTAACTCAAAACTTTTGTTAGAGTTTTATTCTTTCACGTTATCTTCTCACAAGACGAGCTCAATATTAAAATATTCAAATATGATGTTTAACGTGTTATATACGTAATTAGTTAAAATAAATCAAAAAAAGTAAGTAATTTTACACTTTTAAACTTTAGGTATAGATTTATACGTTAAAATGATTTTAAAATAACGAATTTGGTTGCACATGTATTTAAATATATTTTGTTTCTAACTGGCAACATTTTATTCAAAAGTAATTCGAATATTTTACAAATCAAATATTAAAATATCCCGACCACCAAAAAAACTTCAGCAGTATCTTCTACAAAAAACACAAACTGTGAAATGTTATTTTTAATTTCTACCCAACGCTCCCTGGAGACATTCCTAGCGGTATTAGAGTTAATAAATAACGACAATGTGACAGTGCTGTTCTGCGGTTAGGCCTATTACATAATAATATTTGACTTGTTTTACAGTTATTTATGGGCAGAAAATTTTTTTTCAAACTTTTAGCCTACGTGTAATTCAACACAGAGTTTTACAAATTTTAACTGTTGTACGTTTTGTTTGTTTATTATTCCAGTTTAACTCTGAACTCTGGAGTATTAAGCATATTTTTATATCGATTAAAATTAACTACAGTAAATTTGACGACTATCTGTTATTATTTTTTTCACAAAAAATAATATAACAGCGCAATGCCAATATGATTTATTTACTATCTATTTATGTTTTTTTTTTACCGAAAAAATGTGTATTTACATCTTTTACACATTTTTACATAAACAAGTGGAACCGGAAACACTTCGCTTGATTTATTGAGTATTTGTCGCATTTCGTCCCTTTGATTTAAGGTATCGAATTGAAAATGATTTTTTAATCTATTAAGAATAATAATAAATAATTTAAGGTTTTTAGTTTGTAGGAATTTAGTACAATTCATTTTTATTTTATAGGGGTAGCTACCCCATTTAAATATACTTGTTTGTAGTGAACATATTATCTACAAAATTCTAGTACTAATGTGTAATTGTAAAAGTTTAGTGAAATTATTTGAGTAGTGTTTGAGAATATCGAAACAGTAATGTATATAATATACACTTTGGATATAGTTTGGATTACTATTTAATTTTAAGGGTAGTTATTATATTTCATCCATTTGACTTAAGCAGTCAAAATGCAAATAGTTTTTATATACCTTAAAAATATTAAACATTAAGAAGCACTTAAAGTATTTGTTAATGAGAAGTGGTTATTACACCGTGTGTGGGTTTATACAGTAGGGGTATATGTCTGGGGAAACTGTGTTAGAATCATTGTCGGTTGTTTTGAGTCTAAGTTTGAATTGTTGGGGCAAAGCCAGTTGCATTTTATTGTATAAGTTATTTAAAACTATTAATTGAAGGTGTTTTATTTATTGAATGTTGTGTTGTTTTCTGATATTTGGTCACTTGTTTGGAGTATTACTGAAGTGCTTACGTATTCCGGTTCATCCGTGTGAATTATTGTCATATAAGATTTTCGATTTATTATCGATTTACTATTATGTCCAATACTTTTGTTGTATATAATCAGAACTGCTGTGTCAGAATTAATTTTAATTATAACTCAAATTGTTATCTAAGTATTTTATAATGACTATGCTATACTTTGCCAGCGGCTAAATTAATAAATAGCCTAAACTAAGGAAAAATAAAATAATTAACATTCGTATATTTCAAGCAACTGAAATACAACTTAACAGGATTTTCAACTAAAATAAAATATTTCTGCAATAACTCTGGCTGAAAAATCTAAACTCTACACACGTACACATATGCACATCATTCTTAATATACTCATTAAGAGAAACCACCAACATTCTCTAATGTTGAATTTATTATATTATATGAATTAAAATAATGTTAATGGTTTTGTTGAATGATTTCATGCACTCGTTTACACATTTTATAATTTAAGAATTCCGGTTCTTTACAGTATCCTGATAAATATCGAACAAATGAACAAGTTTTATGATAATTTAGTAAATATATGGTATGTAACATTGTGAAAGTTTTCTATATATTTATTAAAATATGGAATATTGTCGAATGAAACGAGTGTATAAATAAAAAATATGTATTTCTAGACAATTTATAACAACGGATAATCGTATTTACGTATTAAATATATTTTAAAATGTATTTTCTAAATTTATAGACAAAATAGAAAAGAAATAATGATAATATTCCAATTTTAAAACTTTGAATAACACTTTCAAACCAAAGATCGTTTTTAAAACAAGCCTTATCTCAAAATAAATAAATCTAACAAATATATTATTCGAGCAAAGTAAAGATTTTCGCCGACTAAAACTGATAGCACTTTGCGATTATTTTCCAAATGCAATTTACATATTAAAATATGGTTTATCTCCGGAGACTTGACGTTGACTTCACCGATAAAAACGTGTTTAGTTCTACAAAGATCCCTCCCCCCCTCCACCAACCCATCCCCTCGAGGAAGGGAGATTACAATCTAACTGTTACAGTGCAGTTAACAACAGTCAAATCTGAAATTAACAATAGAATTCAGCTTTCTTTAAATAGTTGATTGTAAGGCATTTCTGACTGAATGACATGGAATCAACGTGTAGGAAAAACTACTGAAGATGAAAATATGAAAATTTGAGAGTATATTCTAATGGGGATTATAGACGCACAATAAGAAAGGATTTTGCAAAATGTTTATTTTAAAGCGTAAAAATAGTGAACATTTTGCTAAAACAGCTGTTCTTATCAAAAGCTTAGCAACACATTCCTTAGCAAAAGACAACAGTGTGTTCTTGGGCCGAATAACTCCCGTTCAGGCTGGTTAGAAGTACAAAGAGGGGTCCCGCAGGGATCTGTTTTGGGACCACTGCTTTTTTCTCTATATATACATGACATTTCTTCAAATTTTAATAATTGCAGCTACCATCTCTATGCAGACGATCTTCAGATGTATAAACACTGTGAGGTTCCCAATATAGAGGAATGCGTAAGCCTTATAAACAAAGATATTATTTCACTGACTGTTTGGTCAGCTCGTCATGGTCTCAAGATTAATGAAGGGAAAACGCAGGTAATTATAATCGGCTACCCACGTTTATTAAAGAATATTGATTTTCGATCTGTGCCTAATATAAAGGTTAATAATATTAACTTAGAATTTAGGGATGAAGTCAAAAATCTTGGTATTTTATTCAATAGAACGCTTACTTGGTCAAACCATGTGGACAATGTCTGCAACAAGGTCTTTTCCTCGTTAAGACAGTTGAGACGCTACAAAATGCTGATTCCCACTAAGGTGAGAGCTCTGCTTGTCGAGTCACTTCTTTTTCCTATATTTGATTATGGTTGTGTCGTTTACAGTGACTTGAAGGCAGAGGTAGCATTAAGGCTCCAGCGGGCACAAAATGCATGTATCCGGTTTATTTTCTCCATAGGTTTTGGTCAACATGTTACTCCTTTTTATAACCAATTGAAATGGCTTAAGCTTTGTTATCGAAGAGATCTTGCTTTGTTGACTGTATTATATAAGTATTTTAAAACTAATTCTCCGTGTTATTTTTCTACATTTTTAAATTTTATGTCTGATATACATAGTGTCAATACACGTTCGGCTTCTAGAATTCTCCAAATTCCCCTCCACCGTACATCCATCTTCAACAAATCCTTTGCAGTTTCAGGTTGCAGATTGTGGAATTCAGTTGTTGCCCGGGTAAGGGAGGGTTCAGGTCTATCGGAGTTTAGATTGAATGTTAGGGGGCAGTTTTTGGCCAGGCAACGAGAGAGTGTGTGATTTCCTGGTAATACTTTCTTTTTTCTTTTTTATGTTTGATTTACTCCAATTAATTTGATGTAATATGAATATTTTCATGTTGTATAAAATAATTTCTTTATTACTGGTCTTTTACGTTCATCGAGGCACTGAAGTTTGTGGTTGTTTTTAGTTTTGTAATTTAAATTTAAAGTTGTTCTTTGTTATTAAAAATTAAAGTTATTTCATTAAAATTTTGCGTAGTTTTATAGATATGTATAGTATCTATTGTGTGTATATGTGTGTGTATGTATGGATGTAGGCATGTGTATGTATGTGTGTATTTCGCGGATATTTTATTTATGATTTACCTATTTAATTTGTAGCATAAGTCATGTTAGTTTATATTATTCTTTATATTTATAATTTAGCTATATTTATAATTTTGTTATTATTGTCTTTATTATAATTTTGTTATAAATTTGTAATTATTTATGTATTTTGTTGATGGGTTCAGTAGAAGGGGCTTCATAGCCTCGACTGCGCCCAAATAAAGGCGATAAACAAACAAACAAACAAACAAACACATGTTTGTTTACATTAATTACCATAGCAACCAACTTAGCAAATTAATAATCAGTTTATTATTATTCACAAATTTTGTTAGGTTAAATTAACAAACAAAAATATAAGACAAATGGTTATTGTATAAATTCAATATGTTGTTACATATTTAATAAAAAAACATCTAAGTTCTATTTTAAACTTTGCATAATATCAGGTTGAACCTATAATAACTCAAACACGTTTATTTCCAACCAATTTTGCAAATTTAAAATCATGTAATTATTCTTCTAGACTAGGTGAAAGCAAACAAAGGCTTACTGCATTTTAAGTATCTGGTGCTACATATTATATTGTTTCCTTTAGTTGGTATTATACAAATTTGTGAGAAATGTTGATTATTCATTATTTGAATATTAATGTTGAAATTACAACTCATGACGCAATTCCAATTAATGGGGATGGTCGTGTCATACATTAGCTATGTATAGGTCACCGCTCGTATCAGAGTGTTCAATTATCTGTTTGCATTGGCTTTGCCATGGATCAAGTGTAAATTACATTATTAAGTATAATTTGTATCCCTTTCTTTTCAAATTGAATTGCCCCACGTTGCGGGGTCAATTATAAATTAAAAAACGTCGACACAAATTTTGTTATTAAATGGAATATTATTGCCTCTTGGCCCTACTCAATTCAAGCCAATTGGATAATTTGGAATATATATAAATTTAACTGTTGTGAATTTTTAATTTCTAGATTTATCTATTACTAAAAGAGAATTAAACAAAAATGAAGTTAACATTAACACAATAAATTAATTCTTTATTAAATTGTTAATGTACAATTATTAGTATACCATGTAGATATGGGACTCAGGCCCATTTTTCAATGTTCATCAAACTTAGCACAAAAAGTTTTCTTTTTATAAATATGCCTTTAGGCTTAGCTCAGTCTTAAATAACTACCTTTGATCAAAACATAAAGACAATTATTAATCTAACCTCGGGGTAGGCACTCGGCTGGCATGATTATATTATTTTATAATTACGCATGTATGATTCTAGTAATTGAAGTTAAAATAAAACAAATGAATAGCGTCAGTTCTGTTGCTAAATGGAAATTGGTTATATTTAGGCCTTATATATTGTTTTTGACTTTGAAATGTTCGAATTATTTATGGGCAGAGTATACCAGTCTCTGTTTTTATTAACACTGACTCTAATAACTGTTTTGTTAAAGTACAAATACCGATAGAAACTTCGTTAGAACACTTTGGCTTCTTTACTTCTTGAAGACGCTCATCCCACTAACATCTCACCTTTTAAAAAGGACGCGGTCTCTTGGCGCATTAATACCTAGTACGATGTAAGATTCTTCCGCTTGTTGTATCTTGTTCGGTTTACTACGCCGAAGCATTCAGTACTGATTTTTTGTTGACTTTTGAAGTAGTTATTAATTCGGATCCACACTAGTTATTTCTTATACTCGTACCGTTTAATAAGATTTAATTTTTTGTTAAATAGGTATCATTTAAATCGTTTACAATTGATTTTAATCACGTAAATATATACCAGCTTATATGATACGGGAGTATGACGTCATCGGCAATGGCCGGCTCAGATCGTGAAACCTTTAAATAAACTTAAACAGTTTGGTCTTATATAATATTCTCTAGTGTTAATTAAAATTTACAAATGTTTCTTACATACAAATAATTATAAATGGTGGAATTTCATAGTCATCTATAGCCTAATTGTTTTATTTAATACATCGAGATTTATAACTAAATATAGAATGGGAACAAGGAAGTGGACCGTTCTTCTGATCAATGTGTTGTATTTTTCAACCTTGGTAATTTAAATGGTATTATTAGATAGTTTCGTCTGTGGTTTGTTTTAAATAAAGTTTGGAATTTGATGGAGTGATATTAAATAAAGATATGTTATGTTATTATTATGCTGTAAGGTAATTGATTTGTGTGGAAACGTCTAAATTTCTGAATGTTTACCCTTTCAATTAGGCCTGTGCCGTCCTCAAGATAGCGACTTTTTGATTCCCTGTATTTTACGAAGTTTTTCATATTAATTAATACATGGGTGGTTTGTTTACAATAAGTTATGCATAATTTTCCGTCGTCTATTGGTATTGATTGCTGTTGTTTAGGCCTTTTTATGTAAATCGTCTGATTTTATACTATTCAGCTGCCTCAAGTTAGCACTTTTTTGGATATGGGTCAAACTTCTATTAGTGTAGGCTGTGCCAGCCGTTCCTAATTTGTTGTCTTCTGTTATTGATGGGATTTGTGCTGTTTTACAAGGTCGGGATGGTGAGCGAAGCCCCTAGTATAAAATTAAAGAATAATACATAAGTTCTGGTATATTTGGTTTTCATTTAAATAATAATAAACAGTAAGCGTGATAAATTTTCTATTCCATTTAACCTTTAAATCCTTGTTAATTTTAGTCATTTTTAAATTCAATTTTAATTTGTTTCGCATTTATGTAGTCTTAAGGTATACAGAATATTTAATATTTTAAAATTTAATTCGTACAAAATATTACTCGATATTTTGTTAATGAAATGATGGAAATTTAAAAAAAAATAACTTAAATTTACACCCTCTCCGAAGAGAATGTTGCAAATAAAGGAAATCTCATTTGTGAGCAACTCGTGCAGGGGCTGTCGGGGGACCATAAAACCTCAATCTTAGAATCAATCAGACACATATGTCCCAGCAGGCTTACTGCGCAATATAACCGGCCTATAGAGTGTTTCCGATGTACAATCTTAGTTTTGCGGTTCAAACCGGCGTGTAATTGGCTAAAGTAAGCTTAAAACATTACAGGAAATAGTTAAGGAGCTTGAATCAGCACTGATGACAAAACAGACTTTATAAACACAGCTGATTTCTCTTCTGCGACGACTGTACTATTGTGTGGGCAGTGTTTTTTTCTTAACAGCAGTGAAATGTAATTCAAAACTGTTGCAACAATATAATACATTTTAATAACCATGGTTATAGAGAGTTGATAGAATAGAGTTAATATTTAACAATTTAAGGGCCAATTATATTGAAAAACTAAATAAAGGAAAATGTACAACTTTACGCTTTGATTTATATAAAGTTTTTCAATGAATTAATATTTATTTTAGTATTTATGTTTTAACTAGAGGAATCCGCAACCTGATCGATTCGCTCACTAACTCCATCGGCAAAGCAAATGCAAAAAATTATTGTATACTATACTATTTTAACGGGGATGAAGATTAATTACGAGAGAGATGTTTTATTTTTATATAAAAGAGAAGCAATTTTCAAGTTACAATAAATGTGATAAGGTAAACTAGTACAATTTTAAACTAGTCAAATAGTGGTAGGTGTTTAATTATCACACAGTAATCTTTTTTTTTTGTGTGTGTGAGATTACCTAACCCAGAAAACTGTTTGTTGTGATTATTAATTACCTAATTCTAAATTTGTCAATAAGGTTACTACTTTAATAAATCTAAACTGCTTCAAGAAACGTATGTTGGTTCAGCATCGGCATAACCTAAAATTGTTTTATGATTCGAATCAGCTGTTTTATTTTTTAATATATAACAACATATATTTGAATTATAATAGGCTATACTAATAGTCTTTTCCATTGATTTTTTTTGCGTTTGTTATATTTTGACTAAATTAATCTAAAAAAAATTTTAAAAAAACGATTACCCGATTCAAAATGTTTAAAATGGTTACCATGGTAACGTATGTAAAATGTAAATGCATTAAACAAACATGTGTTATCTCAGTGTAGGCTACATTTACAATTTTGTTGCAAAGCTTTTGAGTTGAATCAGCTGTTTTATCTGTTTTAGGGCTGGGAGTGAAACCCCGTATTTTGACCATTTTAACTTTAAAAATCACTGTTTAACAAAAATCATTTCTTGGTGCACTATTACATAGTGGTATAAAGTTACATACATCCGACTTAGTTTGCACACTTTTTCGATAACATGGCATTATTTAACTCTATAAGTTTTTCTGCCTGGTAGCCTAGTTGAAGGTCTCCGTTCGAATCCGATATAATACTATGGATGCTTTTACCCCTCGGTAGAGGAAATAAACTCAAACGACATATCTGTAATAACTGCAAAGTCAATGCATTATTATTTTATATTATTCTAATTAAAATTAGTCCACGTTAAGAAACTGAAAGATGTGTTGTTTAAAAATGTAAAATATTGATATTAAAAATATTGTATTGTAGTAATATAGCTTTTTGTTCAGCAGTGAGTTTCTGAAAGCTTATTTGACTTACATTAAGAACTGAATACCAGCAGTAAAGTTGAATGGTTTGGTACGCAGGCGGCCACGCGGTTGACTAAAACATATAAAAAGTGTTCAATATTTACCGAATATTTCTTAAACTATTTTTATATTGCAAGTTATATTTTCAGTAAGAATTACCTTTTAGTTTGTTTAAACAGAAAAAATAAACCAACTCCATGTTTTTTAATCTACTTCATGGTTTAAAAAGTAGCAAATAGTTACGGGTAGTTGATTCCCTGGAAGTTGATGAATTTGGGAGTAGCACATGGAAAAATACAAGTTTTAATACTGTATTAGAAAGGCTACAGTTAAAACTCTGCATAATAAATTTACACAAACTACTTTAGACAGTTAATCTAAGAATACAAACATTACACAAATGTTTCTTTTTCTTTATTCTATGGAGTTTGGTAGATACTAACTCCATAAACAAACTCGTCTAAACAAATAAAAGAGCACTGTGGCGACAAAATCAAACTGATTTAAATAAAACCCGAACCACAAAACAAAGAACAAAAGCAATAACTAAACAACTAAATTGTAAGTTATGTTTAATATGTTACCCTTATGTAAATTTCGATGACATGGTCATCATCCTCAGAGGGTTTTAACACAACAGTTATGTTAAAACCATCTGAGGATGATGACCATGTCATCGAAATGTACATAAGGGTAACGTATTAAACATAACTTACAATTTAGTTGTTTAGTTATTGTTTTTGTTCCTTGTTTTGTGGTTCGGGTTTTATTTAAATCAGTGTGATCAACTCGTCTAATATTTTGATTAATTAAACGCAAAGCTTTACTTTAGTAAGTGTAATAATTGATCAATCTAATTGTTGGTGACAAACAAATGTCTGTTTCTGCGTCACACGACTAACAGCTTTACGTGCCCTGTTTCGGTATTTATTATAAATAGCACTCTTCGAAATAGTTGACTATAAATGCAGTGATATTACATGCTTTGATAAATAAAATTAAAATATGTTGGCCATAAAATATATCGTTATTTATATTTATTTTACTTCTGCACATTTGCTTTATCATCTTTAAATGTATATATATATAATTATTTTGTGCGTTTATATGTCGCTGAACTCCTATTAAACGGTTGGACTAATTTTGATGAAATTGTGTCTGTGTGTGGATGGTTTATATTCAGAATTTTAAGGGGTTGAAATGGGGTTGCTACCCCTATGTAATAAATATAAACTGGACTAACTTCCTACAAGCTATAAAGCTAAACTTATGTAATATGTAATATTATTTTTAAGGGATATGCAAATTGATTATATGCAACTATTTGCAATTTGATTATTTAAGGGGCGCTACCATGCCCGCCATATTGAATCTGATTCCCATAAGAGCAATGCTACAGAATAAGTCATTTTTTTCCGTTAATTCGTGGAATAAATTTAAAAATTTGGTTTCATTTTGAAGTACTGTCATATGCGGATGTTGATTGCCGAATACATTTTCAGAAACCGTTTTATTGCTTTCTTTAACGTACGATATAAATAGTAAAAAATAGTAAACTTTATAAACTTTTTACTCAGTTGCAAAAAGAGATATTGCAAAAATCCTTAGCAATCAACGCCCACAATCTATTTAACTTTAAGGAAAAAAATACAGCTTTCGTTTTTTGACAAAAACAACACAAAAATATGCTTAATAGTGAAGGTATGTTTTGGTTATTTAACATTGAAATTGGTACCCAACTTCGCCGTTTTGAATGTGGAGAGCCGAGCCTTAAGTCAAAAGAATGCAATGTAATAAATACCCTTAAAATTAAATAATAATCTACTTACATATATTCTATATTTTCAAAATCTGCTCAAGTAATTTTACTAAAATTTTACAATTTACATATATTAGTACCAGGATTTGTTTTGAGAATATCGTAACTACAAAAAACATTTAAAAGCTACCTTTACAGAAGAAAAATAAATTGTACTAAATTCCTACAAACTGTAAAGCTAAAATTATTTATTATTATTCTAAATTGATATTAAAAAAAAACATTTACAATTCGATTACAAGTCAAATAGATGAAATGCGATAGCTACCCTTAAAAATAAATCAAGCAATAGCAACGCATTGCCGGGTCCACTAGTTTATATAAAAATGTGTAAAAGATGTAAATACACATTTACATAAGTAGGTAGTAAATAAATCATACAGCCATTGCGCTGTTATATTATTTTTCGTAAAAAAAAATAATAAAAAATAATTTTCAAACTTACTAAGGGTTAGTTTTAATCGATATAAACATATGCAATAAAACTATAAATTTAATATTATTATTAGTTTACATTAAAAAAAATTTGCAATTCGATTCCTTAAGTCAATTGGATAACCACCATTAAAATTAAATCAAGCAATAGCGTAACATTGCAAGGTCCACTAGTTTGTGTAACGTACGTAAAAAATTTTAAATAATTATTCTCATAAACAATCCTACAGATTTACATGTTTTATGGTAACATGCTACGGAGTTGGACATTTTTGGCATTTTGAACATGAAGAAAAATAAAATCCAATAATTGTTAAATTAGATGAATCTTGACATATGATTACATATAGTAAAACTATCACGTATTTATGAACGGTTTTTTAAATACTGGTAACTTAAATTATCCAGTTTTGTAGAGTGACATTTATAACAAAAACGTATCTAAATATAAATTATTATAACAGAGATCTACCCAAGCGTTGCAATACCGACAGTAACGCAATGATCCTAAGCTTAAATGAGTATATATACACTTGACACGTTTATCAAATTTCACCAGTCATAAGGAAAATAGAACAAGTACTTGTCAGCACATTATTTCCAGGAGTAGTTATTTTCTGACAGTTTGAACTGCAGGGAAAGTTAGACAAGTTGTCCAAGTGTCGTTTACAATAAAAGGATTTATTAGATCGTTATAAGTTTATAAGGGTCGTTCGTAGTGTTTATTATTTTACAGTTTACTTCATTTTGGTCAATGCAGCAACTTTACTGCGAACTAAGACTGCAAAAACTAGTTTAAAGTCTTACGTACATAAAGTCCCTTCGAACCACTTCTTAACTTTTTTTTACTGAAAATAACTAAACTTCATGTATATTTTGTGTTGGATAACAGGATATTTTTTTTTACATATCCATGAATTTTAGGGGCTTAAGGGCTAAGGGGTTCAAACATTTAAAATGTAAACGAAAATATAAATAATATATAGTTCAAGACATTTGCTCTCTAAAATGGTGTGTTTAAGATCATAGATCATACTCATAATTAATTTGTTAAACATATTATGTCAAAGTATTTTTTTCTAATCCACGTGGCAACAAAGAAAACAGCCAATCGTTTCATCAAAGAGATTTCCTTGCAATAAGCGGTGAAAAATATTCTGCATTTTGTCAGCAACATTCGCTGCAAATATATTTTTTAATAAAGTCTAGATATCTTATATTAAATTTTAAAATACATTATTATTACTCGAATGCTTGCATTAAATATTGGCAAACAAATTGCCTTTTCAACGGAGAATACTACAGCTACAGTATTTTTTAGCCCAACCATTAGATTGGTTCGTTGTATTGAATTTAACCTATGTGCTCAATGACTTTAAGGGTAGCACATAGGTATGTAAAATACATGTACTATATCAGGTAAAGAGCTTTTTCCCATTTTAAAAAAACAAAAATAACAATAAATTTGGACTGTGAGGTTTTTCGTTGGGATTATAAAAAATTATATACTATGAATGGATCAAGATACTTCCAATGGTATATTTTAGAGAATTAAAAAACCTACAAAATGGTGTTTTATAGACCCCGACCGAGAAAAGTCAGGAAAACGCTTAAAAATTACCTTCTTTTTAAAAAAAAAATCATATCTTTGATTTTGGAAGATCTTTCAAGATATTATTATGTATTTGGTGTGCTTCAAACAGGCGGAAGATGAAACTTGTCGCATTAATAGTTTTTGCACAATTAATTGCAATATAAACAATTTAGGCCATCATCTTGCATAGTGCGCCTCTTAACCTGAGTGGCCCGGTTTATATTTACCAAACGAATTCTGAAATTAGACATTAAAATCTACAATTCGTATATCTTAGATTTTTTTATAAATTTGATAAAATATGATAAACATTGCCATATCAAAAAAGTACATTTTAACAAAACACCTATTTTGTAGCCCATTTAGTTCCCTATCGGATGGTGTAATTGTCAAAACAATTGGATGAAGGATAATAGTAATGGATAATAAGTTATGGATAATAACAGCATACTTACTCACCATATTGTTGTGTTTACTGTGTTGGTATAGGATGCCTGGTTGCTTAAACCAATTATTAGACATAACTTAGCTATATTATCCTTTATCTGATTGTTTTTCAGTTACACCATTAGATAGGAAGTCCAAAGGGGAACAAAAAAGTAGTCTTGACATTTTGTTAAAATGTACGGTTTTTGAGTCATTTGAAATTTTCAAACAGCCGCCATTTCGAAACGCATGATTTGATATAATTGCTTATTTTTCTTGAGCTACATCATTATTAGGTTAAACTTTATCTCAAGTCTGAACTCAATCAGTAAAAATTTCTCTATATATGAATTATTTTGTTAAAAAACCGGTGGACATCTGGAAAACGAAGCGTTTTCGGAAAACAATTATACCTGATTTTCTCTTTATTTTGACCCATAAAACTATTTCCCGAATTTTGGCTGTTTAGTTATGGGACACTCTGTATATTTATTGTTTTTCCTCGTAATAATGTATTGACTGTCAAAATGTAAATTTGAATTATGCAATGTAATAGGCCTATTGTATTAGAATGTGGCTACTCCCAATGTTTTGCTTTTCAAAAGTTCCTAAAAAAATTAACGAAGTTCGTGCTTCAATAAAATTGTTATCATTATGACGGGTGTTCCGTATAATAAAATTATCCTCGATGTTCCAGGAAGAGGTTTAACCTAGCCTCGATGTTTTATACGATGACTCAGCAAGTTATTAGATCACGAAATTTGAGGGAGATCTGGGTAACCACGAGAGGGCTGTTGAAAACAATAAAAACTCAATCTAAGAATCAATCAGACGCATAAGCCCTACTGGGCCATATAACCGGCCTACAGCTTGTGCTTTCTTTTTATACACAAATGATAGCAATGTTCTGAATTATTTAGTTATTTTCAAATGTTAAGAATTAATTATACAATATCACATAAAATAAGTTTTTCTTTGACTGAATTCAAAGTCAAGCATTTTTCTTTTTTCTTACATTATGTTGAAGTTCAAAAAATAGTACAAATTTTACTGATATAACAAAATAGTTATGTTTTCTCTTCTTAATAACTATAAACTATAAGGATATTTTTAAAGGATATAATAAACACTTTATTACATAAAATCCAATAAACTCTGCTGCGTTTACTTGCAAGGATGTCTTCAGTTAAATGATTACGTAAAAGCACATGTGTTGTATGAGTTCAACGTTGTTAGTTCCTTCATAAAACTAAGGTTCATACCCTAGATCCTTTTTGTTTACAATATGATCTCCTTTTGTTAAGATATACGCAGGAAAGCCTTTTTTGTTTCGCTAAAATGGCCGGTTTGATGAGACCTGGATATGGAGCACATGGTATTATAGCAGGCCGCACGACCTACCTTAAATAATAATAATAATAATAAACTGTTTTCAAGTTAATACAAAGCATTTCTAACTACAGCAATATACAACTTCCTGAATGTCAAAACATACAAAACATAATTTAAAAAGATTTAACAAATTCAAATAATTGAACCATTTAGTTTATTATAATTTTCTCTAGGATTTTATGTTTAAAGAAGCTTGATTTTACTATTAAATCAAGTTTAAGTACAGTTAAGTTTTAGTTTGACTATTGCAGGTCGTGCATCACTGAAGATGGCGACTTTGTCGTTGAAACGCGTTTGAGTTAATAAACGTATTAGTTGTGAGATTTTTTGTTCTAAGTTTATTCTATCTAGTTGATTTTACTAAACAGTTTAATATCCCCCACGAATTTACTGGTACTAATGCTACAAATAGTAAACCAGTTTTCATCGGTCAAAATGTAAAACAAACGTGTAGATTTTTGAGCTGAGTGCCAGGCAGTAGTTAACAAAGGAACGTATCAGCTTGTCTAGAATAATACATTAATGTTTGACGGGCAATTTATAAAGTTATACAAATACATTTTTATAAAAATAATTCGATCAGCTGACGAGAGCTGAGAGAATTTCAAAAATTCAGTTTATATGTTTGAGGGTTTCAACCAACCATTGGGTCTAAATAAATTAGTAGTATTTGATTGCCTCTCATAGTCCAGCCCCGGCGCATGCGCTACTTTGTTCCGCTCACAGCACAGTGATCCATGTGGCCACGGATCAGAAGATTCTCCTACGTGGATTTCAACAGGGCAATTTTATGGTATTTTAGTGTTTGATAGATTTTTTGTTAACCAAACGGGCTATAAAGTCGTGTAAAAATATAAAATGTGAAGAATTATTTCCTGTTTGCATTCTTTTCGATAAAATTCTAAAAACGACTCATTTTAGTAAGAAAAATCTCAAATGGTTATTACTTCCGTTAAAAAACGAGCTCCAGTTGTCGGATTTTTGTTGCTACGAACTCGTCCGAACGACTTGGATAACCAATGTGTGTACCAAATCGTACGTAAAGTGCGGCCATTACTCCCCACATTCCATAAGAGTCACTGCAATACCTCATCTTTCCTGTGTAATTCTTTAAACAAATAATAACGCTTGACCAAATACAAAACTTAGTAAAACTCATTTTATTCTACATTATACTGTAAACGAAGCTCACCTTAGTTTGGTTACAAAGTACAAAGGAACCGTATAAACGAACCAGGCTGAAGCATGATTAAACAAAGGAATCTGTTCAACTTTTATTTGTCTTTTATATCAAACTTTCACTTTCATCCATCCTTCAAACAACGCATCGTTAGCAAACTAAATGTATTACTACAACAAGCGTGTACTAGTAGTACAAAGGCTTTAAATAAATTTTCATTAACTCGTAAGCATTTATTACGCACCTATTTTATCATATCAAGGCACGCCCTACGGCAAAATGGTCGCAAGTTTTATAAACCGTTCCAGACGGTTTATTATTTAATTAATTTACAAATCTTTGTTTACCTAATCTTTCGTCTTTAAAGAATCATTAAAGCATCTTAGTTACATTAAAATAAATACAAATGTTGGTAAAGAATTACATATTTTTTATTAGCTTTTTGCCGCAAAACTACTATACGATTTTTAAAATAATTTATGCTTCAAATTATGACAAAATAAAAGTATTAGTACTTTTACATTTTGTACTTAGAATATATATAATGATGTTAAATGATTCATACAATTAATATAAACTTTTGTGATAGTCAAAAACTGTTCTTATAATCAAACAAAAAATAAAGGATCAATAATTATACTTCAATAAATAAATAAAATTAAAATAAGAATAAATAATTAATCTTTCGCTCCGACCAAAAAATATCATATCTATAAAAATAAATAAAGGACTTAGATCTTATCGATCAAAACGAGCAAACATTTTTTAATAATTCCAAAAAAATAATTTACGCATACAATTATGACAAATAAGTGAATTACTACTTTTTTTTCATGAGTATTTATATTTAGAACATACAACAAAGTAAAATTATTTTTTTTAATTAATATGAACTTTTTTGATTCTTAGCAGAACGCACGTTAGCAAACTGTTCATTCAACCACGCACCTCATAAATCAATCCCCCGCCATTCCTAGAATAGGACAGTGACGGCTGTGTTAGGGTCAAGCACGGTAAAAGGAATATCTATGGGAGGAAAAACCAGCCTCTCAGTCCCTGCAATCAACAAAACAGAAATTAATTAACAGAAGACATGGTGATAGTTCGGCAATTTGCCATAGGGGCGTGTGTTAACAACACAAGAAGGAACGTTATTTTAACTACTAGGATTATCGTCATACAAAATGCAATAACTTTTATTTTCACTTTTGAGGTCGTCATACATGTTTATGTATATTCATAAAAAAACACAAACACATTTAATACAAAAAGTAAACGACTAATAATTTCTAGCGTTACATGGTTTTAGTTGTTTGGAGGGAAAGTTATAAGATATTTATATTTGTTACGATGTGGGGTACCTTACCGAAGATAATATATGAATGAAAAAAATATTAAGAGTTCACTGGCCCAGGGAAGTGAGTTACGTCCATATAAATCTACGGTCTGAACCATTAAACACCTTCCGCCAGTTCACTAATACAAACATTATTTTACAACTCAGACGTAAACAATCGAAATGTATTTGAATGTTTACTTCACAAAGTCCGTTTCCTGTAAAACAACTTCTGTCATAAGAACTGTTCAAGTAACTTCGATGGTCCAAAACTAGAACATTCTACAAGATTATTATACCATTCTGCATCTATATAAAACATTCTGAAACCTTCTATAAGCTTCACCAACGTTCTTTACACTTCACCGACCAGAAATCCATTAACTCCGAACCCAACCCCTCAGTTCCTAACTGAAAATGTTTTCATGGATGTGGGATTGAGGGCTTTCATACCATATGGGCTGCGGAGATATATTGATTGCAATTATTTTTTTAGCAAAATAATATAAAATTGGTTTTAAAAAAAGTATAAATAGGACTAAAATGTTAACCTTGAAACATAAAAAGAAAAAAATGTCATATGACTATCGTAAGAATGGTAAATACATACATTTTTAACTTCACTTAAACTAATAACTCAAGCAATACATATTTATATACACACAAATATACATCATATTTATCATATATACATATATCATATATACATATATCATATATATATGATATATACAATACAATGGGGTGTTTCGTGAAGGGTTGGCACAACTTCAGGAGGTGACAGGGGACCTAAAAAAGAGCAAAATTGTTCATAAGAACATAGGTTCGAAAAAGTTTCGTTTTCCAGATATCCGCCATTTTGTGTTTATTACAAAATAATTTATATCTAGAGAAATGTTTAAACGATTGCATGAACTTTAACATACAAATTACTTATTTAAAATACACAAATAAACGCTTGTATCCAACTATGCGTTTCAAAATGGCGGGTATTTGAAAATTTAAAACCTAAATTACCCAAAACCCAGTACATTTTAACAAAAAATATCAAGATACTCTTTTTGTAGCATTTTTAATTCTCTATCAGATGGCGTGACTGTCAAAACAATCGGATGAACAAGTGATATAACATCGACCTCGACCAATATCTGGAGCGATCAGGGTAGCTCAGTTGGCAGAGCATTACGACAGAAACGTAAAGGTCCAGGGTTCAACTCCCGGTCTTGGTCTATGTTTTTTCACTTGTAATTTAACTAAATATCCCTTGCTGAGGAAGTGAGTAAGAGGGGGAAAAAATAGTAATAATAACACCACTGTAAGCTGCAAAATAAGAATTGAGATTGTTTTCAATGTCGTATACACGAGGTATTCCATCTGTTAATTCAATAATTGCAGTAAAACTGTACAAGTGAGATAACATCGACCAATATCTGGAGCGATCAGAGTAGCTCAGTTGGCAGAGCATTACGACGGAAACGTAAAGGTCCCGGGTTCAACTCCCGGTCTTGGTCTATGTGTTTTCACTTGTAATTTAATCGGATGAATTCTAATAGTTAAAAGTTATGTCTAATAATTCGTTTATTCAACTCGGCATCCTATACCAACACAGTAAACATAACAATATGGTGGGTACGTATGTTGTACATTGATAAATGCTTGTGTTTTGTATTTAATTAAGGATTTAAAGTAGTTTGATGAACAATTTAAAATATCTATTACATTGATTGTTTTTAATAACAACAACAATGACATAGAGATATTATTTTAATAAATCTTGTTTCTACGTCTACATTTATGCATATTTATTACTTTGATACGAAAATCGTGCACTGTTAAAATACCGTTAATTCTACTCCTTCCGATTCGTAAAGGATGATTTGAAGATAGGATTTAAAGGGAGGTTCATTGAATTTGTTATTTACAATACATGTTATACAGTAAAAATAAACTTCAACACCTAATCATAATAAAAAACATTGAATTTAAAACCAAGTGAACGTTTTTAGTCGGCAACCTATAAAAATAAATTTTACCAATAAATAGCATAACTGTAGAAAACCTTTTAAACCCGGTGCTAAGCATAAAATGAAAGCACTGCTTTTGTTGCATGCACTCCAGTTTTCAAAGGATCCCTTCTTTATACTCGCACGACAACAGCAGATGTTTTGAATTCCATTCGTTCCGTCGCTGCGCTTTACTGTACCCACCGTCCTTAATTTAAGTTATATAGTATTTTTCTCTTATACGCTATATTCAAAGGCAAATCTTCACGTGCTTAATGTAATGAGATTTTATACTTTAATTGTATTGTAATAGCGTTTTAATTTCGTTAGTATATGGCTTTTAACAACACACATACAAAAAAGAGCCTGAGTGCTTTGGAAGTGACAGTTGATTTCTAGGCATTGCTATCTTTGCATGTCTTGATTATTTCAATCTATATAAATAAAAATGTAAATGTTCGTTTGTACGAAATCTTAAACCTCCGAAAGTTCTTCAACGATTGCGTTGACAAATTTCCACAAAGTTTCATTCCAATACACGAGTGTTTTTATATACTTTTTGGAAAACAACTTAAACGTCATTGTTATACATTAAAACAACACAAGCTATATAGGCTACTAAATATTTTACGGCAATAGGAGCGCCATACTAAATAATTAATAAATATGAATATTGTTGATAAACTAATCAGCTGTTTGCTCTAATATTTCTATTAACAGCTGATTTTAAACTTTGCAGCAATTATTTGTATTTCTAACTTTTAGGTTAGGTTTATATTAAAGTGTTTGCCTGAGCCTTTATGGTTCTTTTAACCTTTATTACAACTGGATGCTGTTATAAAATATACGAAATAATTTGATTTGGACTTTTATCATTATTTACCATCTTAGCTTTGGAATTATTATTAATTATACATCTTTATTATACAGGGTGTCCCCGAACTCTCTGGACCTCTCTTGTGGATATGTTCCTGGGATCCAGAGAAAGATATTTCACAATATAAACATGGGTCTATGAGGCTTATTTTTACGTCTGTCTGTCTGTATGTGTTTTTTTACAAAATACTTAATATTTTCGGAAGTAGAAAAGATATTTACCTCAAACTTTGTATACCTATTTGTTGCGTGAACGTTTATCACTGTTCGAAAAATAAGAAAATAATTTTAAATATTTTTAAAATGGCGGCGGTTTATAATTTTTTATGTAAAATATCTTAAAAACCGCTACCAAGAACAACTGCCAAGAAATACATTTTCCTTTTTTTTGTCAATATCTGTGTTATCCTTTGAGCTACAGACAAAAATAAAAAAAAAAACCATTGTGTTTGCCATTAAAAAAGTAAACTTTTTTGTCTCTTGTAATGTTTTTGTAAAGTTAGCGGTTTTTGAGATATTTGACATTAAAATGTATAAAGGCCCCCATTTTGAAAATATTTAAAATAATTTTCTAGTTTTTCGTACAGTGATAAAAGGACACGCAAAAAATAGGTATACAAAGTTTGAGGTCAATCTCTTTTTTACTTCCAAAAATATTAAGTATTTTGTAAAAAAAACATACAGACAGACAGATGAAAAAATAAGCACCGTAGACCCATATGTTTATATTGTGAAATATGTTTATGTGGATCCCAGGAACATCCACGAAATGGGTGCAGAGAGTTCGGGGACACCCTGTATAAAAAAACAAAACAAAAAAACAACACAATTATGTGTATAGAAGGTTCCAATTGTCTATATTGGCGGAGCACATAGAGGTCTTTCCTAGTATTTGAATATAAGGAAATTGTTTGTGGAATTTAATCGAAGATCATTTCTTGTAATTAAAAAATGTCCCTTAATCATAAAATTCAATTAATTCATGATCTAATATACTAGGGAATATGTTAAGCTAATAGTGCAACATCTCTCTATTACATATCAGGGAATGCAACTTGGTAAACGCCTAACATGGAAACACCACGTAAAAAAAAAAAATAGAATAGATTCGCTTTAAAGTACGTCAAATGTATTGACTAATTGCCAGATATTCTCAACTGGACCTTTACAACAAGCGATTACTTTATGCAACGATTATCAGATCAGTTGGGACATATGGAGCAGAGCTTGGGGGATGTACAAAGGCATCTACTGCTGGTGCAACGATGGCACAACAGTAGGCCTATACATCGTGCGATGGTAACAGCTTAACGACGACCTCGTTTTGACTCTCTCGAGTGTGGGACAAGGATGGAAAGAAGAGGAGAGACAGAGAAGTCCGACTGTCATGTGATCGTGACCGTCGAATCCTAGCGGCCGATGGCGCAAACAC
>JAGFPH010000233.1:0-12824 GCA_018207615.1 Philaenus spumarius | reverse complement strand
GAAAATTGCCGCCTCGGCTTCAGCGTGTGTAGGGAAAATCTTATGTGTAACGAGATTTCTTTGCACATCAGCAGATCTCTTTGCTGCACGAGAGAAAATAGCCGCCCTCAGCTAGCCTCGGGCGTCAAACGTTTCTCTCGTGAAGCACGTGTTGCACAAATAGATATTATATTTGTTTAAATACAAAAAATAATTACATGTTGAATTATGAAAAGGGTACAAAAAATGGTAAAATTTCACAAGTAAAATTTACTTAGCAAAATATGTTTATCTTCAGGCTAAATATGTTTCCTCCCCTTGCTAAAACCATTCGTATAACCATCCCTAGCACATGCTTTGTTTATTTAGATCAAATTCCACATTAAATCCATGTACTCCTTATTTACCTGTAGTATGTTAGTTATAAATATAGATATTGTACTCCCTTTATTTCAGTTAGTAGATTTATTAAATTACAGTTGCAGCAAGCACCAATTGTTTTTACTCTTAACTGTAACTTCTTAACACGAAGCAAAATTTAATTTTCATTAATTTTACTTATTCTTTTACACTATAAAAATTACAACAAAATCTGAATTTACGGTTTGTAATTATTTGTTACTTGTTTCGCAACCAAATCATACAAAAATATGCTTTCAATTCGAAGCGAAAGAATGATTTACAAAATAAAAAATTTAATTTTAAAAGGAAAGTTATTGAACGTACAATTAAAAAGACATCTCAATACTTTACAAACTATCCTTTTATTGTTTTTGATTTTACTGTCAACTAGAACTGTCTAGTTAGAGTACATAAAGTAAAAAGTGTGTTCCAAGAGGAAGTCCCTAAGTGAGTAGCGAAATCCCTCAACATATCTTTAATTTTATATTTTCTGGAAGTTTGTTTATAAATATTTAAATCGGTGTTCATGATATAATTGCCGCACTATTTCCATCACCTGGTTCATGGTAATGTTTAAATTACAACATATTCAGATTAGATTTTTTAAAGTATGAATACATTTTATACCATATCAATATACAGAAAGGTTAGAAAACGACCTTTTTTAAAAAGGTATGCATGACTAAATAAATCTAATAATTCGTGAATTACTAGTAAAGATTCAACATAGTTCCTCTACAATGAGCCTCAGTATCTCAGTCGTGAACAGATATTAGGAAAGTAAACATATTTTATGGTTTCTAAACTTTTAACACTTTATATATTCGGAGAACAAAGAAAGATTTTGCTAAAGGTTCCGCCATATTTGAAATGTGATATTTTCAATCTAAATGTTTCTACAAAATAACATGAATAATAATAAATGTGTTCTGGATTTATTAATCGCCTTTAATAATTGCATTTTAATGTAGTTTCCTGCATTTGGAAGGAAATATAAACTTTGTATAGTGTACTAATTAAGTTCAAATATCAACTAGACTTAACCAATGATTTAATGTTCAGTTTCTTAGAGTAGACTACAAATAAACAAGTTGACTTCTGAAACCAAGTTTATATAAAAACGAATACGTATTATATGTAAACTGATCATCAACACACTGACTGCTCAAAGCAAACTTATAAAACCAGTTAATCAAGTAAGCAGTAAAGAAAGAAACACAGTAGGAAGGTCACGGACAATGCCGTCAGTCCCCACTCCAATTCCCCCCTCTCTATAAATATATCTGTCAGTCTAGTCTTGAACAGCCGATACCATATTCTTTGATACATTGAACCTCCGAGTGTTTATATGACCTTAATGTATCCCCGTCAACTAAGTACTAGAATCATTCAATTTACTGCATGACAAGTGTATATCTATATATATATAAGCGAAATACCACTTACTGACTTACTCATCACGATTTCTCAAAAACTACCGAACGGATTGGAATTAAATTTGGTATGTAGCTTCCTCTAGGGCCATAGGTGCTCACTAAGAAAGTGTATGAAAAATTTCGAAATTTTAGGAGGGGTTTGGGGGGATGAAAGTTACTAAAATCATAATTTCAGATCATTTATTATTATGACAATAGTGCTTTTATTATTTAAGATCTATATATATAAAAGCCAAATACCACTCACTGACTGAACACTTAAAAAGAATACAATTACGTTAAAAAGACTGAAAATACCAACCACCACGGGCAACGCCGTACGGGTCAAATAGTAATATATAAAATCC
Organism: Philaenus spumarius; assembly: GCA_018207615.1. Classification (NCBI taxonomy): domain Eukaryota; kingdom Metazoa; phylum Arthropoda; class Insecta; order Hemiptera; family Aphrophoridae; genus Philaenus; species Philaenus spumarius. The sequence continues at coordinate 10,660 of JAGFPH010000233.1, read as the reverse complement.
AAATACCATTGACTGACTCACTCATTACGAAATCTTAAAAACCACCTAACGGATTGGAATGAAATTTGGTATATAGCTTCCTCTAGGGCAGTACGTGCTCGCTAAGAAAGGTTTTCAAAAAATTCGAAATTTTAGATGTCTGGATTACTACGGGGTGTTGGGGCGCTTGAAAGGTTTCTTGTTTTCGTGCTCATGTGATTATTGTTTTTCAATAAATGTGGCCTTTTAGTTCAACTTAAAATAAATAAAAGAATACATTTCAATTGATATCTTGAAAAAATATCTTATTTATCCTTCATGCATAAATACCATATTATTAACGAATTTCAAGTTATGGGCTATTTTCGTTACTCTTAATGTGAGACCTAATCACGGGAGTGTTCAATGAGCACCGATCATAGTCCCCAGAACACGTTTTGGGGTGTCATTAAACAAATTGTACGTATATGTATATATTTTTTCGTACTCTAACGGGCAAATTGTTTACGTCAAATTAGGTACAAACGTTTAAAAATCGTTCTGAATCACGTTTTTTGACCTGAAGTAAACATTTTTGAGATTTTTCGTATTAAAATATATTATGTTTGTGGTTTTATTTAAACTAACACATTAAATAAATTATTCTACATTTTTTTACACGTCGTTATAACCCGTAAAGTCGATCAAAACGTAAAACACAATAAAAATACCCTAAAAGTACTTCATTATTCTCCACAACCAACAGCTTTTTTGGGTTACATTAACAAACTAAAAGCAAATACAAACAAAAATCACCGAAAATTTCCTACTTTATTATATTGCAATTTTATGCCTTGAAAATCATATTTATTTGTAACTACTAGTTATGTAGGAATACAGTGTTACCATTTTTACTTTATAAATAAGGCGTGAATAGAAAAAAACATCTGTTGTTACATTATTTATAAAATAAAAGAGCAGCTTTTTATCAAAAAGTTTAGATAATTTAGGTTAGGCCTATAATGAAACAAAACATATAGGCCTATATTTGCAACTATTTTGGCAAATTTCATATCAAGTAATCACTCTTCACAAATAACTTTTTTTTTTGTAGATTAGGCAAACGCAAGCAAAAAGCTTACTATATTATAATTCAAACATCTGGAGTTTAATAGTATATTGTGTCCTTTAGTTGGTAATATCAAAATTTGTTTGAAATGTTGGTTATTGATTATTTAATTTATTAATAGTGAAATTATAACACATGCCGTAATTTCAACTGTTGGGGAAGGTCTCTATCGGTCTTACATTAGCTTTTTATAGGTCACCACTCAATCGCCATTAGAGTATACAATAAGCTGTTTGCATTGTTGGGGTCGGTGAGCGAAGCCCTAGTACTGGATAAGTTAAAAATGACTTAAAAGTACATTTTTAAATTGTAATCCGCTTTGTAGGTTTAAGTTTTAGTTCTTGTGTTTGAAAACATATTCAGAAACTGTTTTACTTTCAAAATTCAGAATCTCATACAAATTATAGTTTCTTAATTGAGTGTTTCCTTTTCGTGCTGCATATAAAGTAAATATTATGTAAGTCAGTTTACTTGACATTCTTAACGTACACAACTCAGCTAAGCAATAGAGAAAACAACCTAGCCTATCTAATTCAGATTTGGTGTGGAATGTACAATCTGTCTAGACATTTCTTATGTTGTCTGGAATAGGATTTTAGTCGATATATTTCCATTTCTTCATTCTGCTACTTTTAAAATAGTTGCTTTATGAGTATGTTTAAATTTAAAAAGAAGCAACTGTTATTTTGGTTTTACTTCATTGTGATTTTAATTAAGTAAATACAAAGTTAAACCGATTATGTGTTTATAAAATTGCACAATTATTCCAAACTTTTAACAAAATACGAAATGAATATCACCTCAACAACAACAATCTAAATGCGACAACATTTGCTTCCTGTTTTTATTCTATTCCAACTTGAAAACGAAACTGGTTTACCTACTCAAGGTCGACCTGCACGTTGTTTGCCCTTATATTATCATAACCTGTTGAAGCCGACCTCTAAACCAAACCAAACAAGCTTGAGGTAGGCAGGGATTGAATCTCCGGAGGCCTGGCTGATCTAGATATATAACAGCAATTAGGATAATATTGGGTTTAGTTACCAAGTGGTGTTTAGTCTGTAATTTGCTAATACCAATAATACGTTTAAAAAATACTATACAAACAAAATTAATGGTTATTATTTAATAAGACAGCATCGCATATTTAATCTTGTAATATATTTATATTTAACTAGAGGGCTTCGCATCCTCATGTCGAAGCAAATACAAAAAGATTATTGTATAATATAATACTTTCGCAGGAGTGACGATTGCTTAGGACAGAGTCATTTTAATTTTATTATAAGTGAGACAATTTTCAAGTTATAAAATATGACGAAAACATGATACGGTAAAGAAGAATTTCAAACTGCTCAGACAGACCTAGAGAAAAATAATGTATTTATATTGTAAGTGTTTGAGTTATGAGGTAGTAAGCCTTTTTCGTTGATTGTGTTTGCTATTATCTAACCTGATAAAAACTGTTGATTGTGAAGAACTGAAGAGTAATAAAATTACCCAATTCTAAATTTGCTAAGTGGGTTACTATGGTAATTAATGTAAATGCATACAACAAACATGTGTTGGTTGAGTATTATAGGCCAAACCTGAATTGAGTTGTTAAGATTTTGATTCGAATCAGCTGTTTTATCCGTAATATGTTGCAACCGATGTTTGAAGCATAATGCAGCCTTTATCAGTGATCGCAAAAAAAAATCGATGTTGACATTTTTGTGGAAATATTAGTTTTGGGACCCCCTGAGTCCAAAAAAGTGGTTTTTACAAAATGTCTGTCTGTATGTCTGTTTGTCTGTATGTCTGTATGTATGTATGTATGTCTGTATGTATGTCTGTATGTATACAAAGCTAGAGCGAAAACTATTCGATCGTTTTCAAACAAATTTGCACCAGACATGTCAAGTAGGCCTGCATAGATCACGAACACCGGTTTAGAAAAATTTTGAAAAACAACCCCCTTTTTGGCAAAACCCCCCAAAAATCAGTTATTATTTTTTTATAAAAAAAAAAAACGGCTCTAACGAATTTGATAAAATTTGGGTTATTTGTAGCCTTTAATGTACCCTACCATATGCAAAATACAGCATCTTTCTAAAAATTCTCGTTTAGTTAATAATAATAATAATAACAGATTTTTGAGTGTTTTTTGGCCATAAACGGGGTTGTTTTTAAAATTTGTCAAATCCTTTTTTCTTGCATCTATACAGGCCTAATTGCCGTGTTCGGTGCAAATTTTTTCGAAATCGATCGAATAGTTTTCTCTCTAGATAGTAATAATAATATTTATTAGTTTATCTCCTACTTTAATAAAAAATCACCCTCTCCTACCCCACCCTACAAGTCACAGTGAATCTATTTAATAATTTAAATATGTTTGTGAGAAAGTATGTGCCAGTTCCTGGTACCGTTTATTTAGTTTGTGTTTGTTTTTATTTTGTATACCAAACCTCAAAAAGCTGTAGGTTGTGAAACATAATTAATTAATTCTACATTTTCTAAGTTGGTTGCTGCAGTAATTAATGCAAAATGAATTCAACAAACGTATTTTCGTGCAGAATATAATGTTACACTTAAAATTGTGTTCCTAAGCATTCGATTCAAATCAGATGTTTTATCTGTTTTAGGGCTGTTGGGGGAGTGAAACCATTATTCGATCATTTTCAACCCTTAAAATTAATATTTTCTCAAAACCTTTCTTAATGCTCTTCTATATAGCGGTATGAAGATACCCTGAACATATTAAGTTCCTATCTAACATAGTTTATGCTGCACTTTGGTTATGAATCAGTCAGACAGGCGTAATAAACTACTCAACTGATTTGATCGAACCATGATTCAGTATTTTGTACATTTTGACTGGCTATTTGGTCGATCGTACTACCCACGTCCAGACTTACGCAAGCGAACAAATCAAAGGAGCCTTAGTGATTTATTTTCACCTAATCAAATATGTTTAACCATCGATGCAACATTCTATTTTTAATCTCCAGGAATGCATATTGTGACAACACATTTTGATGCTACTAAATTGATATGTTACGTGTTTAACCGATCGTAGTTTATAGTGTTTTTATTTCGTACCTTGTGCATCATTCTATGGAAACTGTATAAACCTCAATAAAGGAATATCGCCTACTTATATTGAACGACTAAGCCACGAGCAGCAAACACTTCACATTCTCAGACACGCAACCTGAATTACCCTTTATGTTATACAGGAAGTCCCATAACATTCTAACTTTATGGGGGTATCCGGGTTTTCTTCCGTGGTAACGGACATAACCCGGATACAATATGGTTTCGATGCTAAATAAAACCACGGCTATAAAACTAACCGACTTATCAGTTTATGTATCATATCATTTGTGTTTTACAGAAAATGTAGAAATAAAGAAAATTCTATAATACAATGGGAATAGTTGTGTTTTATTTTCTTACAATCTCTAGAGGCAGTAAATATTTTATACCGATATTTGTTCAAAGAATAGATTTTTTGATCTACTATTTTCTTAAACAATACATAAATTACACACATATATATATTATACTAAGGAACAAAATTCTCATGCACAATGGAGATTAAATAACACAATTAAATGGATTGCATTAAAAATTGTCATGTCGAGCTGAGACAATCTACTAAAAAAATTAAGCTATTAATTATTATTAGGATGTCAAAAGAAGTTATCCTTTTCAAACTAACATAAAACAAGATGTTATAATTTACGTTGAAGTCAAAAACATATTGGACCTTAAACAGGTAGTTCAGACAATATGGATACATATCAGATAATGAGGGAACGATAAGATCTATCTGTAAGTAGATACGATAACCTGCTCTGCTGCATCCCTTCCTAATTCAAACAGCCATCCATTAATAAGCATTTTTAAATTAAATAACTTATAATTATTAAACAGACTTAACTTGCCCGAAAGATAAAAAAAACTTGTTCTATATAATGAGAGTTAGTGACAGAAAATATTTGATTAGCTTGTTAGACCTTGTTCTGAAGACATTTGAAGAACGCCTAAATGTCCATTCTCAACTTTTACGAAAATATTAATGCAATTTTGAAATAAATAAATTGCCAGGGTTCTTACAAACAATTGATTTACACTCAGTACTTTAAAAGTATCAAAATCAGCGTTTGAGGAAAAACTTCGGCTATTTTTAAAAGCCGTTTTTTTATTGCTTTCTGAATTAAATTAAACGGAGCTATTACCCCTCTCCCCCTCCCCCTAAGTAAACCTGGAAATACACGTAGTACAGTACGCGAGTTTTAATTCGTGGAAATCTAGAATGACGCTAAGTTGCATGACAAAATAAATAAATTTTCTAGTTTTTTGTTTTAAAAACTTAACCTGTTCAATAAAGTTTAAACACAATTAAGGAGGGCGCATTATTTTGTGTGTCATAGTCAAAATATTACAGAAAAATATATTTAAAAGTTGTATGGCTTTTATTAAAGGCAAAATCGTTATTGGTTATAATTCACAGAGTATTGTAAGAATACCAACGGCGTAGCGTGCTTTGCTTTGTCACGGTAAATACTTTTGAGCATTTATAATTTAACTAAGATTTTATACAAGAACAATTGTTGTTTGAAATCATTTAAAGTAATAACATTTCACATTTAACATCGTGTATATTTACACGGTCGTATATATATCGTGTACACAATAAAGTTTATGGGAAGGATTAAGCTTAAAATTAATGCACTATATATTACGAACGGTTCTATCAAACTAAAACAAATCTCCCATATAAATAACATTTGGAGTTTGTATTACATTATAACTAGTATTTCTTTAAAAACTTAAAATGAGCTACTGATAAATTTTATATTTTTAGGTAGTATCGGAATGTCTAGACTTCAAAATGGTATATTTGTCTTGTGTCCTCGTAACCGGTTCTCCTAAACTAAGGGATGGTCCTTACAAAATGCTCTCTCAATTAAATAACATTGCATACTTTTAAAATATCAGTTATTTTCAAAACACAATTAATTTTTTAGATTTTTAGATTTCTCTGTAAATCTGCAGTGTAAAAAGTATAAAATAACACTTTATTTGCACAATTTGGTTGGGAAATAACGAAGTAATGGGCCGATAAAGAAATTACTTAGCGAAGTAATGTACAGAGTTTCAAAAAATATCGGAATACCTGGATTTTTCAGTTTCTAACAAAGATAGAATCCCTCATTTAAAAAGTTTCGTATGAATCCAAAATAAACTAATATAAAAATAATCAATTAATTTATTATACTTTTATTTGGTAACACGTAAATAAATAGTATGATTTCACCTGTTGGACGCTATATTATGTTAAATGCCCTGAATTTTTTCCGATTTAATTTTCAAATAATGACATTTTATGTATTTTTTTCTCAGAATGAATTCCCGTCTATGCTACTCGGGGATATTGTAGTTTTTTGTAAGTAAAAGAAATGTTTCAATCGGTTCGGTAGTTCCAGAGATAACCTCCTGCATAAAAAGTAGACAACATATATAAAACAACTTGTATTTTACTTGGGCAATAGTTAGTAAATTACCAAAAGGGTTTCTTGAATATTTAGTTAGCTTATTATTTCAATTAATAAAATTTACGAACAGTCCCAAACAAGTATTTATATTGCATAAATAAAACAATGTAAATACAAAAACTTACAACAGCTGCAGTAATAAAATTAAAGAAGATCTAAAAATACTAAGCAAGTTGCAAATACAAAATTGAGGGATTCTGGTTTTAAAAGTTAACTCTACAAATTTCTGATTTTTTTAGTCATAATTCTTCTACTGATAAAGAATTGTATAAATAAAAGATTAAAGACAAAATATGTGTACAAGAGTTGTACGATAAACAGCAATGAAAAAAAAATATTACAATTATAACTGTTGGAAGATTTTTCTGTAAATGTAGAACGAGTGACATTTACGTAAGGTAAGAACAAGTTCTTTGCCACTTTTCCAACACACCTATTTCCAATATTTTACGGAAATGAACATTCTACTCATAACATAAATCACAGGTAGAATACTGTCTGGCCAGAGTTTCTTCGTCATTGTTTTGGTCCTGGATTAATTCGATCTTTATCGCCACATAAACAAACCGTAGCCTTGAAATCTATTTGAAACGAGTTGTCGGGCTGGAATGATAGCGAAACATCCCACTTTAAAACCGGTTCCAGTTAGACTGTGGTTATGACCGTGGTTCATTTACTTTTTAACAATAAAAAGAAGACAGTCTGGAGACTTGTAATAAACTAAACATCACATAGTGTCTATTGTATACTCTGCGATTTTATAGTTTATGTAAGAGATTTTGTAGAAAACCTAAATCAAACACCGATTCACTTTAGAAATAAATGCATTGTTCTAAACATACACTTAGGCATTTTATACAACTGTTTAACTGAAACTAGAAATGGGTTTGTTTCAAAATTTCAGTATTGTTACTTTAAGTAGATAAGACGAATCCCCTAAAAACAACAAATAAACGAAAAACTGTTACATATTACACACAAAACAGCTGATTTGGATCACAGTTTTAGGTTTACCCTGTACTGAACCAACTCACGTCACGTTTCTTGAATGCACCATAGCAACCAACATATCGAATATGTAATTAGTTCATTATTTTTCACAACTATCAGTTTTTTTTCTTTAGGTTAGGTAAACAAATAAAAAATTAAGACAAAGAAAAATTAATTAAAAAGTCTTACTGTATTATAATTCAAACATATGCTGTTACATGTTATAAATAGAATAGCTAGTTTGGATCAAAAGTTTTACACAATTTTATGTTTTACTGAACCAAAACACGTTTCTTGAAAGTATTTACATTTATTACAATATCAACCAACTTGATAAATTTATAACCATAGAATTATTATTCACAACCACCAGATTGTTTAGGTTAGGTAAGGAAACAAAAAACCACGATACAGGCTTACTATATCAATTCAAACATTATTACAATTACGCCAACTTTATTCATTACTAAGACTATCTTGCCAGTTAGAAATACATTTTTAATGTATTACATTTTGGTCGTATATATATATATAAAAAAACAAAGTCGGGTTTGTTACACCACTTATAACTCAAGAACGGCTGAACCAATTTTTATAATCTTTGATTTGTAGGAAAATACACAAATAAAAATAAAAACACAAAATAATTTTAGGTTAGGCCTAGACTGATGAACTAACACAGCCATGTTATTTGAATGTATTTACATCCATTACCATAGCAACCAATAAAATAAAATAACAGATACAACAGTTGATTCTAATGTACAATCTATTATAATAAAAATATGAAAGCGCTTTAAAAGGCTGGACCAATTTGGCTATTTTTTGTTTTAAAATGTTCGTAATAGTCCGAATTAAGTTTTTATAAAAACGAAATTTGAAAAGTTTCCTGGAAAATTTTCAAATTAGGGAAAAACTGAACATTATTTTTTCCATGAACTCAAGAAAATAACTCACGAAAAAGCTGCTCTAATAAAATGATCAGTAACACATGTTTGTTTACATTCGTTACCATAGCAACTTTAATCAGCATATTTATAATCATTTTATTATTATTCAAAATCAACAGCTTTTTTAGGTTAGATTGACCAACTTAAAGCAAACAAAAATCACCTAAAAATGCTTACTATATTTTAATTCAATTCAAACATTTGTTGTTACATATTATATATAAAACAACAGATTTGGATCAAAAACTGAACATTCTTTTAGGTTACGCCTACAATGAATTAAAACACGTTTATTGCAAACCAATTGGGCTAAATTAGAATACATTTTTTTACATTTCTTCCCAACTATCAGTTTGTTTACGTAAAGCAAATAAACATTTACTGTATTATATATAAAGGTTTACAAATTATAAATCTAAATTTGTGCAGTATACTCTTAAGTGGCATACAAATCATTTTGCAAATGGAGTCAATTACAAGTCAATGTAATGAAATGGAATAACTACCCTCTAAATTAAATCAAGCAATAACGAAGCATTGCTTTGTCCACTAGTTCTTTATAACTTGAAAATCGTCATTCTTCTATATAAATAAATCTCTGTAATTGTCAATCGTCATCCAGGGAAAATATCACAGAATACAATAATAATTGATTTGCCTTGCTTCGCCGTGGGAGTTGGTGGACGAAGCGGGCAGGGGGCGTAGCCCTCTAGTTATAAATATATAACTGCATTTGTCGGATTACGCACTAACACCCTAAGCAAACACGTAAGGGCGTTGAAAGTCACCTTTACAACTCCTTGCCTTCTATTTATCCAGCCTTTAGTAAACCTACACAAGAAGGCCATTAGACTGGCTTAGCTTGTCAAAGGACGTTCGGCGGACCTTAATACCTGTCACTAGCGCTCGCTTTATATACAAGTATCCAAGTATTCAAACAAACATGTGTTTACTATGTACTTATTTGTATACAAGTAAAAGTGTATATATTGAAAACATTACTCTAAGCAGACAAAGAAACGGAAACTAATATTAAATGCAGCGCTTAACTAAGATAATGGATTATGTTTCAAGTGATGCAGTTTATGAAAGTATGTATTAAAAGTTGGTGCAACAGTTTTCTTAGGTTAGGTTTACCGTATCACATTTTGTTTACAATTTATAACTTGAAAATTGCCTCTCTTGTAACATCCCTGTCCTAATTAATCGTCATTGCAGTGAAAATATCATAGTATGCAATAACCTGTATGCATTTGCTTCACCGCGGGTTTTGTGAGTGAAACGAACATATGATTAGCTCCTTAGGCTATTGGAATATGCAATAAGTTTAAATAATAAAACATAATTTTCTAAAAGCAGGTTGATTTCTTGTATCGAAAGAAATAAGCTGAATATTTAGTTACGTTTACCTTGGAATATTATTTGAAACAATAATTGTTGGTTTGTACCAATACCAAATTATATAATTATAATAATTAAGTAAATCGTGTTTGTTAATCTCAACAAAAACCACAAAATATTTTAAACGTAACAGTTTCGTTAAAATAGCCAAACGTAAACCAGTTTTAGATTTCATGGTCGAGGACGTTCAACCATAAGTAGTTTTAAACCTGATGATCAATATGGAAAGTGAAGTTCGAAGGCAGTTTGCATTTCCTTGAATGACAGCTTAGTAGTCCTGTAAAATTAGTCAAAATAGGAGAAACAAATGAAACTTGGTGTAGTTGCTAATTCTATTGTCGTGTACAACATACTAAAATTCCCCGAAGGTGGGGGGTGAGCAGGAGGGGGGAGTCTAAAAGGTCTTCTTCAACACGTTTTCTAACTCTGGAACTATCGAGTTTAACGAAAAACTAACCCTAACTGTAAAAAATTTAAAGAGATTGAATTCTCTTAAAAAATGGACCTATTATTTTTTCGTAGTTGCTGAAGTTTTGAAGATAGAGTCCGTGGAAAATAGAACGACGTTAAAAATCTAGGTTTTGGATTATAGTTTATAGTTTCCCCGACGCGGGAGCCAGCGCTGGAGGCTGAGGTACAAACAAATTCTACTAATATATTTCGTACACGCAGACAGCGCCTTCGTG
>JAGFPH010000232.1:792821-805523 GCA_018207615.1 Philaenus spumarius | reverse complement strand
TTTTTTCTTTTTATATATTATTATAATTTAAGAGTAATATGTGACAAGTTTACAAAATATATAAAGCAAGTGTACAAATTATGATTTATATTTAAGGGTATCTATCAGAATGTCATCCTTTAGACTCAAATAATCAAAATGCAAATTTTTTTTCTTTCTTTTACATCACCAAAGCTTAATTTTAGATTGTAGGACGTTAGTGGAATTTCTATAAATTGTAAAGTAGTAGTGACGAAAAAAAATTAGATGAATTTACTTTTTTTATGAAACATTTATGAAATGAATGTACCCAATTTCAGTTCTCTAGCTTTCAGAAAATTAAAATACGAAATGTATAGTTTTAGTGGTTTCGTATCACCATTTTCGTAAACTAAACGCAAATATCATAAAGCTGGCGCTCTATTTTTTTTAAATCTTTTTGTACGTATTACGTAAGAAACAACTGCTCCAAATTTCAGCTTTATGTCCTCATAGGAATTAAAGGTATATTGCTTTAGAGTAGGTCAATCATTTGACCCCTTAAATGAAAGTAATCGAGATTATTTTTCGGCACTACCCCCTTCTTGTGCTAATTAAAAACTACGACAAATTTGGTCTGGCATATAAAATTGTCAGGACTTGCATGGCGTACACAAATGGGATCAGACATATCCAAAAACTTTATATATAGAGGAAATTGTTTATGAACTCTTGTCAAAGCACTTGATTTTCAGTACTAAAATAAGGGAAACTCATCGGGATGACTTCGTTATCCTCTGATTAATAATTGGAGTTTTCTTTAGAACTAACTCTTGTATACAAATGTGAAAATTAAAAATTAAATCCGATCAAAATTGAATATCAATTAAGATTCATGAATTTACCCGCGAGATATTTTACAGTTTAAAAAACTCAGTTTTCTAACGAAAATATTTATTAGAAATATAGTTAACAAAATATATGGAATGGAAGCCAAAGTACAAAAAGACAGACTCGAAAGTGCGATACGAAACGGAGCGTATAGAAACCATAATACGCAATCAGCATAAAATACGCTGTAATAAATACGGTTATAACCCATAGGCCTACAAATAGAATACTAAGAAACAGAGAATACGGTATTATTGTGTGCGAACTTACCTGGATTGTCTACATCACAAGGTAAAACCACTGTGTCTTTAGTAACAATACGAAACTTCCTCCCAATAGTGTTGAAAGAAGGAAGATCTGTTGCTTCTACCGCTCCACCGTTATACCCTCCAGCCGCCGCTCCTGAAATAGAAATGAAATTGTCAATCAGAGAATAAATTTATACGCCACACAGATAAATATGAAACATGCAGAAAATATTAATTAAATACACGAAACTGACGAAAACTTTTAGCCAAAAAAGTAGTGAACTTTAATATTGCATGGTTTAGAGAATGGGAACTTTTAGGGTCTAAGTACGAAGTGGAGATAAACAAGAATTTAGAAATGTGGGATAAAAATAGCTGCAATTTAAAAATAGTCAATTAAAATATTTATTGGATAAAATCAGTTTTTAACACAGGGAACAGAGTCTATTAGCAGCAACAAATGGAAAATATCATTAAATTTACTCCAGCGTAGATTTTAACCTAGGGGAAAACACTATTTTAATAGTAATAAAAATAAATATAAGTTGCGGGAAATAAAACGGGCATTTAAGTGTAGAGCTGAGTTAATTCATTTAAATTTTAAACCGTGGGTTGCAGGGGAAAATTATCTACGTCCGTTGTGTAATATAGGGGTGAATGAAGATGTTTAAAATTTTGTGGCAAAATGCAAGATATTGATTCAATATAGACTATCTTACACTGACTTGAATAAAATCAAGGGACCACAAAACAAGGAACAAAAACAATAACTAAACGAGTAAATTGTAAGTCTTGTTTACTACCCTTCTGTACATTTCGATGAGTAGTGAAAAAACCCTCGGAGGATGATGACCATGTCATCGAAATGATAAGGGTAGTAAACATAACTTGCAATTTAGTTGTTTAGTTATTGTTTTTGTTCCTTGTTTTGTGGTTCGGGGTTTTATTTAAATCAGTGTGATTTTGTAGCCACAGTACTCTTGTATTTGTTTAATGGACTATCTTATCTGGTTAAAGAAAGATTATCGCTGTCAGAGTTCAAGGACTTTATGAATGGTCAGGATTGGGGTTGTATTGTGTAAATATCTTAAACAAGTATGGCATTATAGATGGACATTAATAAAAGAATTTAACTTTTGAAAATATTTTCAGATTATGCTGATCTTTGTTGTTACTAATTGAATTTTTGTACTGATTTTTGGTTGAAACTTATATTTATGTTTGTTTTGATGATTTTTTATTGTCTAAGTTAGAGTAAGTTTATACTTCTGTTTCTATTAAATGATAGTTAGTTGTTGCCAACCTAGCAGACGGCTGCACGCCATGCTAGACTATATATGTTATGAAACGTTGTTGTAATTTTTAAGAAGTGTAAATAAAGCATATATTATTACTATTGTACGAAACTGATGTACATCGATGGCTACATGGTGGTTTACACGATGAATCCACGATGTTTTTTTGTTAAATAGTTGTGAGCTAAAAAATGCACCCTTTATGATTAGCCATGTGGGTGTTCCGATAACTTTGGTTAGTACCTCTTAATTTTAAAATACAATCCATGAACTAAACATACCTTATTGTTGAATAATTACCTTACGTGCTAGCAGTTCAAAATGCATTTTAATGTTAACTAAACCGACTTCATTAGTCTAATTTGCATAAAGTGCGTACATTAGGTGTTATTGTACTTGCATGGAAGTAGCTCTTCAATTGCCAACCGTTACAAATCATTCCATCTACCCAAACACATACAGTACTACACACAATGAGATAACACAGAACGACAACTAACTAATTGTTTACAAGGAAATAATATTGACCTTTCCTCTGATCAGTTTCCATCCCAAAGAAAAATAGACAGTACGCCTAAACCCCATATTACGGTAAGATTGCCAAACCAAAAAGAAAGTTATTGTTCGATTGAGTATGTATTTCCTTTATCTTGATTCATAGAACTTTATCTTATATCTATAAGTTAAAGTTAGATATTCAAGCGATAAAATAATATTACAATTATTTTTTAAAGATAAAGTTATAATATACTAGTTAGTTAAGACTTGTATCTCCTTTGATAGAATTTATTAAGAACCATAACTTAGACCTACTTTGAAAAAAACCTAACCTAAAATGTTTAACCTAATTAGTATTCTATCATTATATTATTTACAGATAATATAACCTGAAAATAAAACATATACAAGCAAATATAGAAATTTCGATGTATTAGATTAAACCTACAGATATAATATTATGTATTTTTAACGGACACATGACACTTATTTAATTTACATTGTTTTATTATTGTTGTGGAGTATTTCATGTTCCGACTCACAGCTTAACACTAAACTAACTAGTGACAATGTGCTTAGGTTGGCAACACTACTCTCGTTCATAAATTAGGGATATGCCGACTATAATGCGGGGAATAAAGACACATCTAAACCAGATACATAAACGCAATAAGTAAAAAACCAATATATGGTTACCGAAAATATAATCATATATGTAATATCTTGGTTCTATCAAGGGTATTGACTCCATCGTCTAAGGCCAGCCATACACGTTACGGTATACCGGAGAGGTATACCTGTACAGGTGACCTGTACAGGTAAACCGGAGCGTGTGTGCCAACCACTTCAGGCAAACCTGCACAGGTAAAAGACCTGCACAGGCGACCGGAGAAGAATCGAAATTCAATTCTTTTTACCTGCACAGGTGTGCTCACCGGAGCGTGTGTGTGGGCCGTCTGGTATAGCTGCACAGGTTTGAGTCAGTTGTAGCGAATACTCCGACTAGAAAGCTTCGTGTTGCTGAGTTCTGTGTTCGTGTTGTGCTTACTAAATTGTGTATTCTTTGCACTCGCGTGCCACTGGTCTTCAAGCCAGTTCTATAGTGTTTACATTTTATTGTTTTGCTGCGTTTACGACATCATGTCTGTCCGAAAACGTAACGGAATTCTAGATGAATTCATTGAAATTTACAGATCAGAACCCTGTTTGTGGCGAATTAAGAGCAAGGAGTACCATGACCGTGACGTGAGAGAGGCCGCTTATGTCAGACTTGTTACGAAACTGAAGGAAATTGAGCCTGATGCGAATAAGAGTTCAGTGGTAAAAAAAATAAACAATTATAAACAATTTTAGAAGCAATGTGCGCAAGGAAAAGAAAAAGCTCGATATGTCAATTAAATCTGGAGCGGGTACGGACAATGTGTATTTACCAAAGTGTATTTACCGGAAGTGCCTCTGCGTCCGAATGTAGCAAAAAAACGGAAATCTGAGGAACTGACAACCGACGTTTTGCTTTCAGTGAGAAATCATTTTAAGAAGCCTCCATCTCAAGATGACCGCTATGACCTCATGGAAAAATCTTTTGCAATGAGAATTAGAGCTTTAGAAAAACGTCCTGCGTTTTCGTCTTTTTTTAATGTTCATAACCACTAACCCACCAAAGCAATCATTATAATTACTTGTTCGGACATTTGCCATCATTTGTGTGTTAAATAAT
Source organism: Philaenus spumarius (assembly GCA_018207615.1). Lineage (NCBI taxonomy): Eukaryota > Metazoa > Arthropoda > Insecta > Hemiptera > Aphrophoridae > Philaenus > Philaenus spumarius. The sequence goes on along the minus strand of JAGFPH010000232.1, from coordinate 800,916 downwards.
CAAACACGACGTTTCGGGAATACAAATCAATTCCCGTTCTCAAGTGACTAAAACTAACGGTACATAAAACTAGGCAACTAGGCCTATGTAAGGGTGAACAAAGTAAAACTACAAATTATTACTAACCTTAAATATCTACATTTGTTTTAATGTAATTTAATTTAATTTAATTTACGTAAAATGACCATATAAATTTAATAAAATAAGTCCCAGTGCTGTAATTGCAGTAATTGTTAATACAGGGTGTCTTGCAATCATATGAACAAACTTTATCACGTTATTCAGCATGTGAATATTATTAATATTAAATAATTAATAAACTAAAATTTTATCAAAAAATGTTAAGACACAAAAAAGTTAGACAATTTTAAGACAAATAACATACTCAATGGTTTTTTAATTTTTTCTGTAGCTCAAAGGACAACAGAGATATTGAAAAAAAAAGGAAAAATGTATTTCTTGGTAGTTGTCAACAATACCCAGAATTACTCTAGAAACAAAATATTTTAAAGTTATTTTGAGCTAAAATAAAAAGTATTTTAATTTAATTTAAATAATTAATAAACTACAAATTTTATCAAAAAAAGTTAAGATACAAAAAAATTAGACAATTTTAAGACAAATACATGATGAATAATTTATTCTTATTGGCTGAAGGATAACTAAGAAAATTACATACAATTTAATTAATAATATCAATTATAGTAACAATTAAATAATAACTTATGAACAAATTAACCTCAAATTCAATGTATTGCACATTGGTTTTAAAATAGGCTTACCAAACTAATAATGTTTAGCATTATTTCGATAATTTTACACCTTAATTAACGCCCTACCTATTTCAATAGGGATTCCTTTCTGTGAGTAATCTGAAACACGGGTGAAATCTTTCGCTAGCTGTAACTCTCTAACGAAGCATTTCCAGACCTATGAATAAATTAACTTTTTCCGTTATTTTTGCTAGTGGAATCAGCTCAGAAAGTCCTCGGAACATTATGCAAATAAATTTTTATTTTAGCTCAAAATAACTTTAAAATATTTAGTTTCTAGGGTAATTCTGGGTATTGTTGACAACTACCAAGAAATACATTTTTCCTTTTTTTTGTCAATATCTCTGTTGTCCTTTGAGCTACAGAAAAAATTAAAAAACCATTGAGTTTGAAATTTAAAAAGTAAACTTTTTTGTCTCTTGTAATTTTTTTGTAAAGTCAGCGGTTTTTGAGATAGTTTACTTTAAAAATTATAAACGGCCGCCATTTTGAAAATATTTAAAATATTGTTCTAATTTTTCGTACAGTGATATAAGGTTACGCAACAAATAGGTGTACAAAGTTTGAAATCAATATCTTTTCTACTTCTAAAAATATTAAGTATTTTGTAAAAAACACATACAGACAGACAGACGGAAAACGGAATGAGATAGGACACATGTTATATTACATTTTTTGTTTCTTTTGACATGCTGAATAACGTGACAAAGTTTGTTCATATGGTCGCAGGACACCCTGTATATGAATATATGTATATATGTATATATATGTATGTATATATATGTATGTATGTATGTATGAAAATCCACTAAATTTTACATATTATTTTTATAAATGTATACAAAAACGAGGTTTATTAAAGAAAAAAGAAAAACAACAAAGTCAATACAAAAATTAAAAAGATAAAGTGAAAACAAAGTAAAAGCAGACAAAAATGCATAATAGAAGTTACAGTGACAATGAGCTTGGTCTATTGGTTGTTTCCCGGAAAGTGATGAAATAAATAATAATAATAATATAAAATTTGTCATAAATCGAATAACACCGTTCACTTCTTGCAGTACCGTATACAAAAATAAGAGAATCTAGTAGTAAACAAAAATATAATTAAAACCTGTGTATTTTTTAATTTCTAGTTTTTATTGTTCTACAAATCTTTCCAAGGATTTTGATACGTAATAGTATATTTGCCACACATCTTCAATAGAAAAAATGGTACTAGTAATTTGTCTTTTGAGTTTTTTGTTTAAACGTCTATCCTCAGCATGAACCATGCCCCAAAGGAAATACCAAAAGTCCTTAAATTTAGGCAGGAAATATAAACAATCAGTGCCTAAGAACATTATTTTATAACGAAAATATATTTTTCAAACATTATCTGGACAAGAATCCTTCAAAACATTTTTGTTGTGATAAAAACATTGGTGGGCTTGGTAAAAGAAAGTGTTACGGCAACTAAGTGGGGATGCTGGGAGTAACTCTGTAATAACTGATAATACAAGCGTTATAGATGCCAAGAAACCAACTTTGGAACGTACAAAGTGTAAAAAGAAACAGAAAAGAAATCTAAAAGGAAAAAGGGAAGACAAGGAAGAGAAAAAATGGTTCATTTTGGTGCTGAAAAGTTTTAGTGTGATCGAAATTTTTGTTCTTTTTGGCTATACCAAAAAATCACATTTTATAAAACACAGGTATATTTTTCTAGCAATCCTGTTTAGATAACAAGCTGATTGTATTTTGTTTCCTGTTGTAAATAACTCTGTACAATGTCCTACAAGGTTAAAATAATGTTGTTGACTAAAAATTCTTTATTATTAGTCAAACATCAGTTTGTTATGTTAAATACCCCCAATTTTAGTATTTTTTTAAAAGCTCAGTTACTAAGAGGTTTATTTTAAACGGGTTTTAAAAACACAATGGGAAAGTAAAAAGTAATACCTAAACACAAATTACAATGTACGGTACATGAATATTTCAAATTAAGGAGTACTTAGAGATGAAAATTACAAGGAGTTTGAAATGAAAATAATAAAATAAAATATATAGTTAACAAATGGGAAGCGCAAAGAAATATAATAATTAAAGTGGCATGAGCCAACATTAGCTTAATTTATCATTGCCATGAAGATTTTTTAACAAATATTACTCACTTTAGTTTATTCTTGTTAGATTATTTACTTTAAAGAAAAGGTAATATTTTATTTTTCCCGAAATTTACCAGTTTTCCAATTGCCCCCCTTAACTGCCACAACTGGACGTAGTTTAGAAATATATATCAACACCGATGTTTACTAAAATTTTGGTTTCTAAGAATAAAATTGTTCTGTGTAAGTAAATAAAATTACAAAATTCAAAAAGTGTTTCTTTAAACTAAATAAAATAAGTCCGAACTTGTAAAAATATACCACTCAACATATAATTGTATTTTAATTTCTTCATAAACCACTCACCTACATTTTGTATTCTACTATACTGGTCGAAAAAACAACAACAATATTTATTAAGTTTAAACAGTTTCATATTAAGTGAGACCACTGTTGGTACTTGGTGAAATTCCATAATAAGGTTAAAAATAAATCGCATAAGTAAATTTCACAAAAAAACACTATAATATATTTGTTACAGCTATTTTGCCGTTAATTATATATATATATATATATATATATATATATAGGAACAACTAAAACTAACATATAGGCTAAGAGGGTGGGTGAAATGTATAAAGTTTTTAAATCCTTGTATTTACATAAAATGACAAATCTTTGTCTTTCTCGGGTACTCCAAGATTGTTATTCCCCGCCCATCATAGCCTAGGTGTTAGTTTTAAATTGATTCTGAAAATTTAAGTTCTTAGTTATCTCACGATGCTTAGCCCTAACGAATTTTTGTGAAATTGATAAGTTTTAATGTTAACCTTGTAATGCCATTTCAGTAAAAAAAGTGTCTAAAATTATGTTTGTGTCCGTTTTATATTCCGTGAGTGTGATATGTAACACCAAACGAAACTGTTGAATAATTCACTACCGGTATTAATATAATATGTGACATCTAGTTTCATAATAACTGAACCTACTGGGCGACTGTCCGTGTGTCATTTCATTTTGTAATCAAGAAAATTATACCAATACTCGTCCGGTATTTTAATTCAGTTAGTTAGATTTTCTCACTGATATGTGTCGCTTTTCATTTGATTGTGCCTTTTAACTGTATTGAATTGAAATTCCTACATTCAATTTGGAAATACTGGTCCATTAACTCATTATGGATATTGCACGAGTAATTAAATATATTCAATCTGGCGAATTAAATTTGATGTTTAGGCTAATTGACAATATGGTGCGTTATTGGTTTTTTTAAAAAATTACTAAATCAAATTTATATTACAGTTTACATTGCACTAAGTAGGCCTAGTAGTTAGAAAAAAAATCGCTATACAAATTTTAATATTTAAAAATAAGTATTCTTATAAATAGTGTTAACAAATACTTGGTGGTTTTAATTAATTGTTTAAAATACGTAGCTCATCTGATTGAAGATGTTCACAGTTGATAAAACAATCAGTCCTTTGGTGTAAACACATATAAACTTCCATAAAGGCTATTTATACGTAGCATTTCCTTTAACAGCTGATTTCATATTTGAAATAATTTTTAGGTTAGGTTTGTGTTTACGAGTTGGCCAGAAGTCGTACAGTTTTTTAATCTGTACTGTTACTTCTGTAATATCATAAATTTAATGCTCTGATGTTGACAGTTCACATTTTCCACCTTATTTTTGAGTTTAAGGTTAATTCTTTACTGATTTTTTAATTAAAAAGAAACTTTTTCAAATTGTTTTTGGATGTAGAAAGGGAAGTGGAATGTGAAGAGAATTATTGTTTTATCTCCTACCACCAAGTAGCTAGAGCCTTTCAAAAATATAAAAAACAAAGTCCGATTTACAAGAAAACGTTTTATTTCATAAACAAAATACAAAGAATAAAAAGTCTTAATAGTATGTCTAAAATCTGAAAACGTAAAACAAAATTCCATCGACAATTTTAAAGTTTGGTAAAATGGATGTAGTTAAAACAATTAATTGTAAAGCCATTAATTATACAAAATAGTAATTCCTTTAAAATATCAGGTCAAATATGTCTATCCACCCTGTATAGTACTTAGGCAGAGAGTGTTCAGTTTTTACGTACGTTTAATTATCAGTTCCATTTATATGCAGTATTTATTCGTTGCCATGGCTTGCTTATAAATATGCAAACAACCTCACGATCGTTGTAAAAATTTTGGAAACATGGAAAAACATGGAAACCAACAAATCTAAAAACATAGTACGTATAAGTATTAATGTGTAGTCGTATTAATTCCGGTACAAAACATGGATACGATCAAATTTCACGGTAATTATGAATTAAAGTTCACTTAATACTTAGGGTCGAGACAACGAGGTGGTGAAAGCTTTTAATACCTGTTATGCGATAATGAAACGATGGGGCAGGTTTACCGAACACAGAGTAAGGCTTTTCCAAAGGTAATAAATTGTACCGCAAATGAGTTCTGTTAACTCATTACATCTTATAATGGCTCGGAATAATATATAGACGAAAGTTGGAACGTAAATAATAGCATTAGTTTATAACCTCTAGCAACAATATGGAGTTACGGTTCATGCTGTTTTCAAACTAAACAATCTAGGAGATTTGTGTTTGCATAAAATGATAATATTGTTTTCGTAAGTGGTGATGATATGGCTGATAATGCATCGTGTAATTTACAAAATAGTACATAGCAATGTTTCCTACCACACCGCAATGACATCCTAAGTAAATATGATCCGATGTGATACAATACAATACGTTACGGTACCATACGATACGATACCAAAATATATGATACAATATGATAAGATAATTTGCAAAACAAGAAGGTATGATATGGTACGATACACAAAAGACAATATAATACGATGCGATACCATACTATACGATCCTGCTCAATAAGATATTATAAGATAGGGTGTGATACGACACCACAAAATATGGTACGATCAGATACAATACGATAAAATATTGTACAGCAAGATACTATGCGATACGTTACGATACAACACAATACGGTATTATAAGATACGGTTGCGATACATTACCATACAATATGGTTAGATACGATACCATAATATATGGTACAATTAGATACAATAAGACAAGATTTAGAACGATACTATATAGACACACAGTATAGAAGCATGTGGTATTATAATACTGTGCGATACAATACCATACGATACGGTTTTATACGATAAAATAAAACACGTTTCAGATACAATACGACAAGACTCAAAACGATACGGTCCGTTATCATACGATACTATAAAATACGATATGTATTGTATAAAGTATCTCACAAAATACGATGATATTGGGATCGGCACACGAGAAGAACCCTGGCGTGAGTTAACCTACGCCCGGTTTTGAGTTCTGCGCATGCGCTGTTGATATAATCTTAACCTACAAACATTAGGCCTACTCCCCGGTTTTTCTGACAGATTTTGGCCAAGTGTACGAACCCCGCGTCCATTAAAATATGTGAAGGAAAATTAAGAAGTGTGTACAAAATATATTAAGTATCCGTTTCTGCAAAGTAATTTTGTGTAAATCTGACGTTTTGTGCTAGAAAATGTTTTTGGGAATGGCCATAGCGTTTTGACCTGCCTTGAGCCAGGGTTCTTTCCGTGTGCCAATCCTTGTACACTATTAAATAAGGTAAGAAACTTTACAATACTTTGCAATACGATGAGCTACGCTATGATACTAAATTATACGTCTCGATGCTATACGTCTCAATAATATAAGATATGGAGCAATAAGATACAATACGATTTGGTACGATACGATGCCATATGATAAGGCACAGTATGATACAATACCATAAGATAGGATACCGCGCGATACGATACTATACAATACGATACCTTACGATATGACCATACGATACGACATGATTCCACCCGATACTATACGATAAGTCTCGATGCGATACGTGTCGATAAGATATTATAAGATATGGAGCAATACGATACAATACGATTTGGTACGATACGATGCCATACGTTAAGGCACAGTACGATACAATACCATAAGATAGGATACGGCGCGATACGATACTATACAATACCATACTTTACAATATAATACCATACGGTACGATAATATTCCACCGCGATACTGTACGATATGATACAATACACCATGTTACATATTGTCCATTTACATTTGTAACCACTAAAATAACAAAGATATGAAAATTATAAATGGAGACCATGTATTTTATCTCTAGGAAACTTATATGACTGGTCACATAGTTAGTTCCTTATACATCTGTAGAAACAGTATTATATCCGTCATGCATTACACAAATAATCACTCTTTAATCACTGGTGTATTATAGAAACTGGTTGAAATGAAACATGTCCGTTATTCGCATTCGGGGGCTGGTGGCTGCACAGTCTGCTCCGTAAATGTGCAATTGAGTGCTCTCCCAACGATTACTCCGCACAATGTCGCTGCGTTACGGAACATGGTCTTCTAGCTCTAGCTTTACTTTACTCTGAACGTTGGTTCCAACCAAAGTATAAATTCCGTTAGATCTGTACATTATTATGTAAATAAATTTTAATTTTAACTAATCGAAGCGGCAATTTTGCAATTACAAGAGTTAAAGAGTATTGCATTAAATACGTATCAGGTTTTAATTTCAAGAAGTAAAATTTCAAGCTAATTTACTACATTTCATTATTTGTAACGGTGTCCGGACAGTTCCCCACACTGACACTTCCTCACACTGCCCTAAATACCGACACTTCCCCACAGCCCTTGGACGTGGCTACCTGTTTAATGTCTCAGAAATAATCTCGACTGACATTTCCACACACATCTCCAACCCCCTCCTCCAAGGCTACTCTTACGCTATACTTATACTTCAAAGGCTACTATGGGGAGGTTAGGTTAGGTTAGGTGTTATACCTTGTTCACCAAGAGTTTAAAGTGAAGCACCACCTTATAATGGCTGACGTTAAGGATTTGGGCCAATGAGAAAAACGAACATCACGAGTGGGACGACCGGTTCTGCGTATGATTCACAGTAGTTCTTAGTAAACAAGCATTCTCTTCACTACCCCACCCTAACGTTCACATTCGTCCCTGCGGTAGGTCCGCGTGTGACACTGTCTGCCCTGCTCATAAATACTGTAGGGGGAGGTGCTTCACTTTAAACTCTTGGTGAACAAGGTATAGTAATGAAGTACATAGACCGAGCGCTTTTCTTCACTCC
>JAGFPH010000232.1:769031-784875 GCA_018207615.1 Philaenus spumarius | reverse complement strand
AGATAATAATAATAATATTTATTAGTTAATCTCCAACTTTAATAAAAAAACTCTCCTACCCCACCCTACAAGTCACAGTGAATCTGTTTAGTAATTTAAATATGTTTGTTAGAAAGTATGTGCCAGTTTCTGGTACCGTTTATTTTTATAAGAGCACTTTTCCTCACGCTAAATAATATGTTAGCAAAACAAGTGCTGTAATAACAATGGAGCAATGAACTTCAGTGTCTGTGTGTTCTTGGCATAATTTCAATTGTTTTTGTAAATGTGAATGTCCATATTACAATAAAGTTTGTTCAATAGTAAAATGCTAATTATTTACTGAAACTGTAGCTGGAGCAAAAATGTTGTGTATCTTACGTTCAACGTTCATTAACAACCTTGTTTTAGTCAAACTCAAACTTGTAATGGTGCGATTGTTATTTGGATACAAAATATATTCCGTTTTAATGTAGTCAATTCAATCACGTAACTGCAGCAAGATCTGCATTGTCAAAATTAGTTGTGTAAGTCATTATTGAAGTCAGATCTGTTCAAGTCAGGAGTAGAGGATCAGGAGGATTATTACCGTAACATCAGGAACTGTCTGACCTAATCTGAAACAGATTAGGGAAAGACATAGAATTGGTCTTGACAATGACACGAGTTCGTAGTAGGCCTACTCAAAACGTTTTGGAATGTTACATCAAGATACCTATGTGTAACGAGGTACCTTGGGTTGTAGCTAGTTAAGGATTTCTTAAGCCACAGTTTGGACGTCCTCCATTCTCTGAGAGGTAATAATGACTTACTTTTCATAAAACTATTGACTTGAATTAAAAAAAAAAACAATTAAAATTTCAACTAATTTCCTCCAGTACATTTAAAAGTACCCTTTCTTTATAAATACCTTTTGATTTCATATAATTCAATCGAGATAGCAATATTCAAACAATAACGTGGTTTCTGCGAATTTCAAAACGGTTTTCAAAATTATATAAAATAAATTTATTTATAAGTTATTTGACTTTTTAGTAACCATTACATATTCAAACTGTTATAACATTAGAATTTTTTTTACAAAGTTATTGTGTATTATATATTTGTGGGTTAGTGCCTTCGCACTATCATCCGTAAAATGGCAACATAATAATAATACAAAAAAAAAACAGTGTTTCAGATTTTTACATTTTTGTTTATTTATATAATTATTATTTAAACAGTTTTTTCATAATCCATATAAATGCATAGAATTAAGTTACCTGTTTCATCGTCCTTTGCAGTTGTAAGACACAACATAAAGCCTCTTAATTAACTAAATAATATCCTATTATTTTGGTAGAAGTGAAAAACTAAACAAAGTCGTTTTAAATTCCTACTTTAAATCCACCTTTAAATATTCCCCTACCATTTGCATTCCTCAATCGGTTGATCTTAAACTTAAATTAAAATTGTATTATTGCGTGTAAGCCAGCACTCTATCAGCGTTTTGCTTAAATTTCCGATTCAAAAAGTAGAGACTTATTTAATAAATGTAAATATCGTGAAAGGAATTCACAAAGAACAATACTGTACAAAGGGTAAGCCTAAATTATATTTCAGTTCAAGGAAACGAGAAAATTGTTTTCACTCGATTCTATTTGTATTTTAATGGTTTTGAAACAACTGTGATTGCTAAACGGACATTGTTTTCAAGCACAAGCAAATATCAAAATTAATGGATGGGCTAATTAAACTGTATTTAATAACAATTGATCATTAAAAGGATATTAAACACAATTTATTTGACATCTATGAAACTTGTACTAAAATAAGTTTTTTTTTGTATTTTCGTTTTCGACTACAGGATAAAAGATAAACCAAAATAATAAGCAACATAAAAAAGTTCTGCGATGAAAAAATCCACTCAAAAATCTTTGACAAGATAATGTATATCTGTCACGGTGTCCTTAATCACGCGATTTAATTGAACATGTTATGAAATACTAAATATATGATTTTTACGCCTTTAATTACGTATACATACACTATTAACAAAAGGTCATAAGGATTTGGAAAGATAAGTTTCTAGTTAAGAACGTGACAATTTGTTCTAGTTTCCTTAAATCGAAACTTATAATTTAGTAGATCTGGTAAGGAAAATTAGTAAACATTGCGCACTTACTACCTATCTTTTACGTATTTATTGAAGTAATGTGCCACAAATTAATAGGAATAATATTAAAATTAACATTTTATAATAAAAATCAATCTTAGAAATTGAAAACATATGTGTCCACTTAAAATACAAAGACTGACTGATGGAATATTTTGTTTGTTGATTCAGTTATCAATTGCCTACCCTTGCAAGTAGGCTATTATTATTCTCATTCATCTATCTCATACTTTAAATAGTTTATGTCTGTAATTTGTAAATTAACTTCTGTTCAGAAAAATGCATAAATCTACATAGTTTTGAAGCTATTTTTCAACTTGTGTAATATCGCAAATTGAAATTATTAAATTAATATTTGAAAATTTCGTAAATTACATCACATTTTTATACAATATTTTTTGTCGATATATGCGTTTGTCGGCACGAATGAAGTAGGAGTGCGAAGCGCGCAATAGTGTCCCACAGCTATGTATTTAATAACACAGTGCAATACCAATAGAATACCAGTCATGCAAGATTTGATGCGGTGATTAATTCTAAAAACTTATAATTTCCAAGACAAAGCTTGAGATGAGTGGTTAATTTGTATCCCTTGCTTAGGCGGGTACGTCCCGTAGGCTAGTTGCATAGGAGTCTTAAGTCTTGCTGCTAGGAGTATAAAGCTTCAATTTAAAATAAAGTTTTTGTTTGTTTTCAAATTTAATCCCAACCTTAAAATAGAACTAGTCAATTATTAATTATACATTCGTATTCCAAGAAATTAATAAAATGAACAATACAAACGAAAAAGTATATTTAATAAAACTATCAAAATATAAACTTCCAGTCAAAATACCAGAGGAAAGCGTTTAAAATGTAATACTTAGTAATATATTTTACGAAATGATTTCGGGACAAATCGAACTTCGAAATTCACATAAACGTACGACTCTTCCCCACCACAGTAAACTGTAGCAAGGGATCAAAGGAAAGATAACACCCTCGGCTTTAAATAAAGTCAAAATTGATTTTAACGGGGAGGACTGTATTCAAACTTATTAGACGCGAAATCCGTTGGGATCATTCAAAGAGAAAGGATGGGCGTTGAAGAGAGACAGGGATGTGACACGTTGGTATATTTTATCACGAGAAGAGACCTTGCATGTTCCGCACGCCAACATTCGTTCTGGCACAATATTGTGATCGAAATAGTTTAGCCTACATGTAATTTAAACTGAGAGAATTTCGCACAGAATGAAAACTTGTTCATCGTGTTGAGAAATGTATATTTGGCACAAGCATCTAAAATGTAAGTATTTTTTCTAAAATATTAAAGTCTTAGATGTTACCACCCTAGGCCTAAACTAATTCCAATTTTTATTACTGCATGCAAATAATAACAATTCTTAAATAGTTCTTTCATTAAATTGAATTTTTGTTTTAGTGTACGACAACAAAATGAAATCAATTACTTCACAGTAAATGGAAAATGAAATTACTTTATTTACAAAGGTGCCACGCTATGGTAAACAAATTTAATTCGGTTGGATTTTTATTTTATAGGTTGAAGCAGATAGGATTATAATGACAGCCATTTTACTCTGAGTTTGTTGATATTTTTAATCTGTGTCAACACAGGTTGATTCATAATTGCACGGTAATTTCTCAGGAGCCGATCTGTAGACAAGACGGGAGGAACGACTCTAATGGCACCGAGTTGTGACATATAACGATGCCATAATATTTTTCATGATGTAAAATGCACCGAATTCTGTCTGGCACAGTGTTGTCACATATTGATGACGTAATATATCTAGAAAATGTCGCAAAAGCGCCTTATTTAGGAGTAAAGTAATAATATGTGCAATAAACTAAGGTACGAGGTAAAGTTTTGTGCACCAACTTGTGATAGCACTAATTTATGCCACGTATACGAAGGCATATAACTTAGTCGACTGGTGTTTTAGCTGTGGTAATGAAGTGCACGTCTCTCAATAATTAAAAGTAGGGAAGCAATTTACAAAATCTGGGGCTTAATCAACTTTACGGGATTCTAAAAACCCTATTTCCAAAGTTCTTAAAACCACTAACCCCTAAAAACTTGTGTACTTGTTTTGACAACCATTAATAATTATTAATAACTAGGGGCTCTGCCCCTGGACGCTTCGCCTCCCAACCCCACCTCGGCCTTCGGCCTCAATGGCTGCTTCGCTTCGCTCGCAGTTGGAAAATTCGCTAAAGAATCTCGTTAATCTTTGGCTCGTTTGTTCATAGGTGACCGAGCATAAATCAACTGTTTTATTTGGCAGGGGACTCAAACTCATTAAACATTGGGCCGTATGAATAAAAATGAGCAAATACTTTTACTCAACTTTTTTGGAGCAAATACTCTAATAATAATGAATAAAGATGAGCAACTGCTTATGCTTTTACTCAAAAATATCAAATGCCACCTTTTGCTCTGAGTCTGAGCTTTTGCTCCCGATCCCTGTATGAATAAAAAGAACCAAATACTCCAAAGTGTGAGCAATTGCTCTTGAAAACCTGAGTCTGGTCAGTAGTAGACTCAAATTTTAAAATGGCACAGTTACCAATTAATTTGCGTCGTGAAAAAGTGTACAAGCCTCGTTTATGTTGTGAAACAAGAGACTATAAAACATTATATCGTTTCGATGAAGGCAATTTAGCTTGGATTAGTGAACATTTTCTGGGTCTGAGTGAAGAAACAAGAGGTGGCGCTTTAACCTCCAAACAAAGGATGCAAATATTTTTGCGGTACATGGCAAATCCAGGATATCAGTCAGGGATTGCAAATGAATTTAACCTTAATCAATCTACTGTGTGCAAAACCATCAAAGACGTTTCAAATGCTATTGTTCAGAAAGCTCACCTTTGGGTTAAATTTCCGTGTTCTCAAGAAGAAATAAATATAGAAAAGGCCGAGTGGCTAAACCGTTTTAAATTTCCCTCGTGTATTGGTGTAGTGGACTGTACACACATTAAGATTTTAAAACCTAAACATCATGGTGACGAATACTTCAACAGGAAAGGTTTTGCTTCCATTAATGTTCAAGCCACATGTAATGCTAAAGAATACTTTACAAGCATTAATCCTAGCTGGCCTGGTTCGGTGCATGATGCCAGAATTTGGAAAAATTCAAATGTAAGAGCAAAACTAAGAACTTTTAATAATTGTGTTTTATTAGGTGATTCTGGCTATGGTCTTGAACCATGGCTTATGACACCATATATTAATCCTCAAACAAACCGGTCAAAAAAATACAACAAACTTTTTAAATCAGAAAGAGTTATTATTGAGCGCTGCTTTGGACAACTAAAAAGAAGGTTTCCTTTCTTACAACACCCTTGTAGAGTTGCTCTGTCTAAGGTTCCAAAACTTATCGTATGTTGTGTTATACTTCACAATATAGCCAAGTATTTGAATGATAGTGATTTTCCGGGAGATGAAGAAGATGATAACAGCGAGCAGATTGATGTGGGAGATTTCACAAATGCAGATCTGAGAGCAAGAGGATGTCAAGTTAGGCAAGAAATAACTGATATAATAAATATTATCATTTAACTCAGCATTAGCTGGTAATCTTCATTTATTTCGGTCATATAAGATTTAACCAATTTAATTTAATTTAAGACAACCATAATTTGTACACTTCAACAAATTATATAAAATTTAATTTAAAATTAATAAAAAGTAATATGTTTATTTTTGTGTTTATTTTATAAGTCTATATTAATAATTTCAAGCAACTGTCTTTTAAAGTAATCACTTTGAGCTTCTGCGGCTTCTTTTTGTGTCCTTGCTGTGGCTAGTTGTTCTAACAACACCAGACGTTGCAGTTCAAGAATTGAAAGACCGCGAGTCTCATCTGTTTCATATTTGTCCGTTAACATTTTTTTTCTTTTTGGTTTTTCTTTGTTATCAAATATTTTTGAAGCCGAATCAAAAATTTCGGAACTTTGTTGGATCTCTTTCTCAGTAGGACTAATATTCTCTTTCTCTCTAATATTTGCTTGCACAGGACTATTTACTCCAAATTCCAAAGCCCCTGTAAGAAAAATGAAATTTACAATAATTACTTTTCCATGAATAAATTTAGGTCGGTAGGCCTATTGTTAAAATTTATAATACTGTATAGGCATAGTAAAAATAAACTAAAGGAACATTTAGAAAGTAATTTGTTTTCTATTTTATTATTTTAAATTTGGTGTTAGGCATAATAGTAAATAAATTACACTTACCTGGAGTTTGAACTATAGTAGGGTTAGAATCGGCTTGCATCAACTCCATTAATATCTTTTCCCATGAATTCAACTTAATAGGCCTGTTTCCAGTTTTATTTCTGTCGGTTTTTGTCTTCAATCGACTTTTCATATTGTTTATTTTTTTTTGAATTTGCTTTGATGTTATAGGTTTACCAAAATTTTGTTGGTAAACACTAGTGAGATTTTTCAGCGCCTCATTCTTTTTATACATAATTGTAGGCACTTGAGATTTTTCTAAGAGCTCTGGAAACTTTTTCAGATTTTTTGCAAAAAAAAGTAATGAACTATTTTCAGACACATTACCTTTACCATTTTCAAAATCACAGTCGAAGTCTGAATTGCCAGAAATGGACATAGTTATAATTATTTATTAGTAATAATAAATTTGTATTACTAATTATTCTTATAAAACAGAGACCCAGTACTCAAATTTTCGAACATAACCTATCATAACCTTTATGCTCTATATTATTTCATAGTTGAAATCAGCTGTTTGATATCTCTTTGTTGAAATAAATGCTCAGTTTTCTTGAGTAAAAGGTATGAGTATAAGGTGTGAGTGTAAGGTAATGGTTATTCATATTAAAATGAGCATTTGCTTATACTCAGACATTTTACTCAAGAGCAAAAACTTTTACTCAGTGCTCATACTCACGAGCATTTGCTCTAGTTTTATTCATACGGCCCATTATCTCCATAAGATTAACATGGGAAATTTGTAGGATTGTGTGCCGGAGCTCCTTCTCGGGTGAATAGCGGCTGAACGGATGATTGGATCTTAAATTTGATGCAAAATCGTTAGTTTGAAATTAAATTTTCTACAACTTTTATATTTAACATTTTTTTCTATCTCTTACCGTTTTCTTGCTAAATGCGCTCAAAGTGGGAAAATGAAGAAATTCAAAAAATCGAAAAAATTGTTCCCGCGTAAAAGGTGCTTGCAAAATTAAAAAATGTTAACTTCTGGAAATTTTCCCAAAAGTTTCTCGTCGAGAGCTTTAATTCAAGTATAATGTTGAGGGGGGTCCGACTACGGGAAGTACCTAATAATTAATGTCAGTAAACAGTGAAACCGGCTAGCTTTAAGAACGTTGGGCGGAGCTTCCCTTCTCGGATGAATAGTGGCTAAATGGATGATTGGATCTTAAATCTGATGAAAAATCGTTGGTCTGAAATAAAATTTTCTACAACTTTTGTATTTAACATTTTTTGCTATCTCTTACCGTTTTCTTACTAAACGCGCTCAAAGTGGAAAAATGAAAAAATTTGAAAAAATCTTTCCCGCCCAAAAGGTGCTTGCAAAATTAAAAAATGTTACACTGAAAAAACTCTATCCTTGCAGCAACACAATTAATGTTGCGGTAAAAGAAATATTTGTTTACGGGTCAGCAGGGTGTAGTTAGCTTTACTGTTAAAGTAAGCTACTGTTGATCTCTTGATATTATAGCAATGTTATTAACTTAGCAGCAAATGTAAGTTCAACAGTAAGCCTAATGTTTCTATGACATTAAGGCACTACTAACTATGTCGCAAGTCTAGTTAATGTAGTAGTGAATATAAACTAATGTAGTTATAACATTAGGTAGAGTGTTTAATATTGTAGTGTTCCTTTACTGGTAAGTTAGTTGTTATTGTCACAAAAATAATAAAATTAGGCAATACATCTACAAAATATTACACTCATATTAGTTATTGTAATCATAAGAGTAATTGCTCTGTGTGTTTCGGTATAACAAACGTCCTTGCAAGGTTAGTTGATGTAGTGGTGAACTTCATACTAATAAAGTTCTAACACTAGTTAAGATTGTAATTACTATATAGTTTGTTTATTGTAACAATAGTTATTTTTGTCACAACAGAAACAGCTTTTCTTAACTCCGATATTTTATTTCGAAATTTGTCGACAAGCTTTCCTCTGTATACCTAACTGTCGAGGTCCTCCAGTTAGAAGAGGTACATAGTAAGAGTTCTGGAAAAAATAAAAATTAAGTGTAAGATAACTATAAAATATATTATATAATATACATAGTTATTAATGTATGTAGTTATTTACATAGTTAAGGACATAACATTTTTACTGTATTTTAAAATAAAGAATTCAAGCTTTAAATTACAACTTTTAAAAATGTTAACCAAAATTTTATGTTTAAAGCTACCGTATTTGATAATGAGTTCATTACTTTTAATTTAATTAATTACTGCGACATTTTCCACCGAAGATGGATATCTTGAGTAGTAGTTAAGCTAGTTTGAAGTAACTTTTTTGTTAGTAAAAACATTCTTAGTTTTAATAATTAGTTAACAAGGGTTGATCAATACTCGTAAACATCGTAAATTATTTTAAATACATAAATTATTTTAAATATCAGAATAATTAGTTCTGATAAAAGTAATCAAAATTCATTGTCCAAATATTTGTATATGCTATTTTTAGGTTTTTTAAATACATCAAAATATTTACAAAATAATAAAATAAGGCTCTGTCATTTCAAATGTAAAAATTCCTAAAACAATTCATGTTAATTGACTGATGCTATTGGCAGTCTAACTGAGGCTTTAATGGAAAAGTACTTCTTAAAAACCACTCCTACATATTAAAAATTTATTCACACATTTTTAAACAGTTAAACAACCAAACTGAATCTTTTAGAATATTTTTTTTAACAAATCGTTAATTTGTTGTATGATGTAGTTGTTATTAATAAATATTTTAGCGAAATGCCTGACGTATATAAATTAAAAATTATGTTATTTTGTTAATTTTCTTTTTTGAGCCTTATATTTTTACTTGAAAAGATACAATATGAATGAATTGTCTGTAGTTGTATGTAGTAATGTTAAATCAGTTAAATGGAAGTTAGGTACTAAAAAATAAGTTCCTTTACATGGATTTCCTCCATATTGGATAGGGCAAGTATATATATTTCAATTTCTGAAATGAAAGTACATTATTTGATAATAAACTAATTATGTGTAAATAGATAACTAAAATGAATTTTAAATATTTACCAGAATGATTATTAAAACAATAATTTAAAATATATAGAAAATAGATTAGTTATATATCTTTAAAATAGTATGACAAAGTTATGTATAACTTCAGGCAACCTCCCATAACCTGTAATGAAATTTTAACATTGAATATATACCGTATTTATTATGGTAGTTTTTAAAATTACTGCATCTAATTATAATACTGTATTAACTTATGTATTTACCTGAACTTACCTTTAAAAATTGTAATATAATTTTGAAATCCCCATGACGTCAACAAAGCTTCTACATGTATGTATAAAGATCCATGTATGTTGAAAAACAAGAAGATCGAAAACGAAGCAGTTTAGTTATAGCTGTTTGATGTGGTCTTTGTTGTTACTTGTTAGTCTACCGAGTACTGAAGAGAAACTGAATTCGAATATCGTAAAAACGTGAGAAACTGTAATTGTGGACAGGGTAACTCTAAAACAGGAAAAGGCTACCGTCTTTAAGGATGTACAACGGATGTAACCCAGTTCACTGCATAAATAACCGCCTTTATGCCTTGTAAGTAAGCTAACATTGTGAACATATTAAGATATTGTTTTCATTCCGTTTTTTAGATGTATATTATGTTAGATTTACCTTATAGTTACATTAACTAATTTAGTGACTACAATCATCGCCTTTACGTATACTAAATTAACTATGACATTTTACTACATTAGAGTTTACAGTAAAACTCAACATTAAAAAAACCTTACAGCAATGCAAATATTTCAAGCTCTAAAGTAACCATGACATTATAAATGTTACCATGACAGAAAAACTGTTAACATTAATTTTAACTTTGCAGTACGGTTAGAGTTTTTTCAGTGTAACTTCTGGCAAATTTTCAAAGAGTTTCTCGTCGAGAGCTTTAATTCAAGTATAAGGTTGAGGGGGGTCCGATTACGGGAAGTGCCTAATAATTAATGTCAATGAATCAGTGTTACCGTCTAGCTTTATATAAGTAGAAGAAGAAGAAGATATTACAAGAAATATACTTTAGGTTACTAATATTGGTAATGAAAGTTCGGGCATTGAAAATTCTCAAAATTCAAGGAAATGTGACGCTAAAAATATTATACACTAACCTTAAAACATTGTCTTTATTTCACTTTTTCTTCCGCGAAAGTGATTGAACTTTAATATTGATTGCTTATCGAATACGCCTAGTTTTATTTTCTTACCGTAAGAAAACATGTTCTTAAAGGTCATTAATTTGAAGTGTCACAAGCCGTAGTGTAAATCACAGATTTTTACGATGGCGTTTGGTGTTACATAAACGGGTGTAAATATTAACAACCATCTCGAGATAAGATATATTTTCCATATCCCTACCCGTATTATAATAATACAGTTGCGTAATGTAGGGAACTGGGGAATATTATGCCCAGATGCATTACGTTTAATCTTTTGCTTTATATTTTAACAGTTTACCCAGCGAATCAAAAATCAAATGATAAAAGTTCCAGTAAAAAATGAAGGTCTTTGTGGTAGTAATCACTTTACTTTTACTTTCTCACTATACTATAGTATAGAGAAAATATAGTGATCGCAAAAAAAAATCGATGTTGAGATGTTTGTGGAAATATCCGTTTTGGGACCCCCTGAGTCCAAAAAAGTGGTTTGTACAAAATGTCTGACTGTATGTCTGTATGTATGTCAGTATGTCTGTATGTATACAAAGCTAGAGCGAAAACTATTCGATCGATTTCAACCAAATTTGCACCAGACATGTCAAGTAGGCCTGTATAGATGCACGAAAACGGTTTTGAAAGAATTAGAAAAACAACCCCCTTTTTGGCGAAAAACCCCCAAAAAATCTATTATTTTTTTATAAAAAAAAGGCTCTAACGATTTTAATAAAATTTGGCTTATTTGTAGCCTTTAATGTACCCTACTATATGCAAAAAACCGCATCTTTCTAAAAATTCTTCTTTAGCTAATAATAATAACAGATTTTTTGGGGGTTTTTGGGCCATAAAGGGGGTTGTTTTTCAAAAAATTCCAAAACCTTTTAGCCTGCATCTATACAAGCCTAATTGACGTGTGTGGTGCAAATTTGTTCGAAATCGATCGAATAGTTTTCTCTCTAGATAATAATAATAATATTTATCAGTTAATCTTCTACTTTAATAAAAAATTACCTCTCCTACCCACCCTACAAGTCACAGTGAATCTGTTTAATAATTTAAATATGTGTGTGAGAAAGTATGTGCCAGTTCCTACTGTATTTATTGTATTTATTATAATAAATATTAATTTATGTAAATTAACTCACACCAGCATTTGTGGACATTGAAACTATTTTCTTTGGTAAGTCTCTCTGTTTATTAACCATTACATCTAACTCTAATAATCTCCTCCTTGTAACATTTTCATTAGCGTTCACTACGAACAGTGCTCATTGTAAAACAATGGTTCGAAAAACTGAAATCCAGAAATAAACTGATTTAGCAAAGGTCGACAGGGAGGTTCGCTGATTAAAAGACTCCGGTTTAGTCTGTTTGTCCCTATTGTTTGCGTCAGTATGTCAACGCGAGAGCAATTTTCCACAGACCCGTCGTTTTCATTTTACAGACAGTTGTCATTTTATTCAATTCGTACGGGGAAAAAAAACAATAGAATTTATTCAGTGACAGTTTAATATTGTGCAAGGGTTCACTTGACTGTCATTGGTTGCGAATACTTGGTCAATGGAAAAGTCAACAATACAACTGTCACTGGTGTTCAAACGTTTCCTTGTGTGTTCATTCACATCCGGGTCCGGTTCTTTCTTTTTTTGTATTTATTTGGTTTAAACAACAAACAGAATCACGTGATTCCCGCTGCGACCTGGACAGTTTGTTTACAGGCTCAAACAGGACACAGGATACACTACTTTATATATTTTGTAATTACTTACATCGCTCTATTTGAAATAATGGCGGCCTATTTGAATAAACAAATACGATTAAATTCTCCATTCAGAATAGAAGTAGTGCATAAAACAAATATTGAACATGTGTTTTATGAAAATTTATTTATTTTTTATTCTAATGAAAACAAGATTTATTTAATAGGGTAACTTATAACAACAAAATAAGTAAATCCAGACTTTCACTGAAGTTCAAGTATTCCCATCAAAATCTTTATGTTTGTCTTTAAAAATTAACCAAATAGTCTAGATTAAAAAAAGGATAAATTTATCTATATATATAAAAATGAATTGCTGTTCATTAGTCTCGCTAAAACTCGAGAACGGCTGGACCGATTTGGCTATTTTTGGTCTTAAAATGTTTGTAGTAGTTCATAGAAGGTTTATACGTAAAGAAAAGTTTGAAAAGTTTCCCGAAAAAGTTTCAAATTTGGAAGAAACTGAACAGCATTTATTGTATGAACTCAAAACCATAGCTCACAAAAACAGCTGTTCGTATAAAAAAGCTTATGTTTGTTTACATGTATTACCATAGCAACATTACTTGGCAAATTTATAATCACTTTAATACTCTTCAAAACCAACAGCTTTTTAAGGTTAGATTGAAAAACTATAAACAAATACAAATAAAAATGCTTACAGAATTATAATTCAACTCAAACATTGGGTTATTAAATATCTATATAGGCCTACTTAGACATATGCTGCTTAAAATATTGTTTATATAAAATCTATGATAACTATGAAGTTTTTAATACTTTTCAAAACATATTTTCGCTATCAATAATAAATAACAAACAAATTATTTGACACCATGCATAACCATAAACATACACGAGTTTAAACATATTTTATTGAAAACTAAACAAACCATCTGAATTAAACTAAATGCCATTAAAATATCACATTCGTAGCTTTATTTTGATATATACTGTATATTGTATATTTAAATACTAAACAATATATATCTTATACTAATTAGGCCTATACATTTAAAATTACAAACTCTATTTGAACCAGTTTGTTACATCCTAAATTAACGCGGATGTTACAAAGTGATTCAAATATCTTTTCTACGACCCCCAGCTAATTTAAACCCTCTCTAAGAAAGGGTTAAAAGAAATTCGAAATTTTAGGGTGGTTTGGGGAGGGGGGTCAAAGTTACTAAAAATCCCTATAAGAACGAATTGGAATGAAATTTGGTACGTAGCTTCCTCTAAGGCCATAGGTGCTCGCAACATTGTCAATGAAATTAAGTGAAAGTCAAACTTAGTAAAAACTATAAATTAAAACGATATATTTAAAGCTTTTTCATGTTAGATAGTAGTTTACAGGAATACAATTTTCAGTGCTTTCCTAAATAGCGTAGACTTTTTTTCATGACCACAGTAGGATACGCACAGGTATTCAACGAACACTTAAAAAGAATTACAATTACGTCAAAAAGACTGAAAATACCAACAACCACGGGCAACGCCATACGGGTCAGCTAGTCTATATACATAAAAATGAATTGCTGTTCGTTAGTCTCGCTAAAACTCGAGAACGGCTGGACCGATTTGGCTAATTTTGGTCTTAAAATGTTTGCAGTAGTTCATAGAAGGTTTATACGTAAAGAAAAGTTTGAAAAGTTTCCCGAAAAAGTTTCAAATTTGGAAAAAACTCAACAGCCTTTACTGTATGAACTCAAAAAACCATAGCTTACAAAAACAGCTGTTCGTATAAAAAGCTTAGCAACACGTTATGTTTGTTTACAATCATTACCATAGCAATATTACTTTATAATCACTTAAATACTCTTCAAAACTAACAGCTTTTTAAGGTTAGATTGAAAAACTATAAACAAACACAAGGAAAAATCAACGAGAAATGCTTACAGAATTATAATTCAACTCAAACATTGGTTATTAAATATCTATATAGGCCTACTTAGAGATATGCTGTTTAAAATATTGTGTATATAAAATATATCATAACTATGAATTTTTTAATACTTTTCAAAACATATTTTCGCTATCAATAATAATAATAACAAGCAAATTATTTGACACCATGTATAACCATAAACATACACGAGTTTAAACATATTATATTGAAAACTAAACAAACAATCTGAATTAAACTAAATGCCATTAAAATATCACATTCTTAGCTTTATTTTGATATATAATTGTATATTTAAATAATAAACAATATCTTATACTAATTAGGCCTATACATTTAAAATTACAAACTCTATTTGAACCAGTTTGTTACATCCTAAATTAACGAGGATGTTACAAAGTGATTCAAATATCTTTTCTACGACCCCCAGCTAATTTAAACCCTCGCTAAGAAAGGGTTAAAAGAAATTCGAAATTTTAGGGCGGTTGGGGGGGGGGGGGTTCAAAGTTACTAAAAATCCCTATAAGAACGAATTGGAATGAAATTTGGTACGTAGCTTCCTTTTAGGCTGTAGGTGCTCGCAACATTGTCAATGAAATTAAGTGAAAGTCAAAATTAGTAAAAACTATAAATTAAAACGATATATTTAAAGCTTTTTCATGTTAGATAGTAGTTTACAGGAATACAATTTTCAGTGCTTTCTTAAATAGCGTAGCCTTTTTTTCATGCCCACAGTAGGTTACGCACGGGTATTCAACGAACACTTAAAAAGAATACAATTACGTCAAAAAGACTGAAAATACTAACAACCACGGGCAACGCCGTACGGGTCAGCTAGTTAAAGTTATAAATGCGTTCAACGATTTAGTCAATTAACCATTATTTTATAATTATCTTGATAACTGGTATAAATATAATAGTAGACTCAAATATTTGATGTAGGATCAAATAATGGATGTATCCAGCATGTATCTCAATTGTGTCATATGCCTGTACATAACTGTAAATCTTTAAAACTAAAATGCCTAGATAGCAGTAATCAGGGAGGAAATGATTGTTTTGCTTTATACAGTAGAATAATAGAAATAAATAATTATTTAGGCTTTATTTTTCCATTTAAATAACATTTACGGTGTAAAATAGCTTTAATTTAACCTAATTTGTATGAGCTAATAATCACTTAGCTGTTAAGAATAAACGTTAATCTCTATATATATAAGCCAAATCCACTGACACACTGATCACGTTTTCTCAAAAACTACTGAACGAATCGGAACGAAATTTGATATGTAGCTTCCTCTAGAGCCGTAGGTGCTGATAAGAAAGGTTTTCAAAAAATTCGAAATTTGAGGGGAGGTTTGGGGGGTGAAAGTTTGACTAAAAAAAAAACACCGAATGGATTTGAATGAAATTTGTTATGTAGCTTCCTCTAGGGCCCTAGTGCTCACTATGAAATGTTTTCAAAAAATTTTAGATCTAAGAGGGGGTTTAGGGGTCAAAGTTACTAAATCACGATTGCTATAAACCTACTGAACGGCTTGGAATGAAATTTGGTATGCAGCTTCCTCTAGAGCCGTAGGTGCTGATAAGAAAGGTTTTCAAAAAATTCGAAATTTGAGGGGAGG
>JAGFPH010000232.1:755281-768931 GCA_018207615.1 Philaenus spumarius | reverse complement strand
TACATAGTGTAATATATTTATTGATTTAATATATTTTTTGTTAATATACATTTAACTTTGATTTGTCTATCAGTGCAAAGCCGGATCGGGCCAGCTAATATATAGGCCTATATAAGCCAAATCCACTGACTCACTGATCACGTTTTCTCAAAAACTACTGACCGGATTGGAACGAAATTTGGTATGTAGCTTTCTCTAGGGCCATAGGTGCTCACTAAGAAAGATTTGAAAAAAATCGAAATCTTAGAGGGGGTTTAGGGGGAGGGTTCGAAGTTACTAAATCACGATTTCTCTAAAACTACTGAACGGATTGGAATGAAATTTGGTATGTAGCTTCCTCTAAGGTCGTAGTTGCTGATAAGAAAGGGTTTCAAAAAATTTGAAATCTTAGGGAGGTGTTTGGGAGGGGGTCAAGGTTACTAAATCACGATTTCTCTAAAACTGCTGAACGGATTGGAATGAAATATGGTATGTAGCTTTCTCTAAGGTCGTAGGAGCTGATAAGAAAGGGTTTCAAAAAAATTGAAATCTTAGGGGGGGGTTTGGGGGGGGGGGTCAATGTTACTAAATAACGATTTCTCTAAAAATGCTGAACGGATTGGAATGCAATTTGGTATGTACCTTCCTCTAGGCCCTAGTTCAAGCATAAATTAAAAAAGGATTCATAAACAAGCATCTGATTGTATGGTACGGATTGAAATGAACATTTTTAATAGCTGATTAGTTTAAGAGATTTATCACAAATCCAAGTCCAGATTATAGTTTTAAGCTATGTTTACAACCTTGACCGGAACCATCCGTATTTACATATTTTATACGTCGATATTTTATTAAAATAACACCAAAAATCTGGTTTAAAAAAATACAGTAAACTACATTTAACAAACACACGAAAATATATTCAGGAGAAAATTGTATAGTAAGATAATGTGCGGTTTGTTAAATACTTTTCTAGGAGATCATCCTATAGAAGTTAGTAAATGACAATTCTAAGTTATGGTTATTTAAAATATTTAGAATAAAAATACCATTAACTTGCACTTATTTATAATAGAAACACAGTTTCCTGAGTGCAGGAAGTACTAAGTGTAGTGCTAGGAATAAGTATATATCTCTCTCGCTCTTTCATGTAGTAAAGCCATTTTATGGAGCTTGCTCGTAAAAGCAAACCACCCGACTAACTCATATTCTCCGCCTACTATTTCAGTGTAATACCAATATCTGTTAGTAGATACTACTGTAAGTACACATATTTACACGAGTATTGTATAAGTCAAATTGGTTCTCGTTAAATAATTATTATTATATTATCTATAGTTTTTGTAACTGTACACTTCAAATTAATGCAATTGCATGTTTTTGGTGTGAAATTAAGGTTTGTTTACCACCTGGGCTGAAATATCAAATTAAAGTTTAACTTTCAACAATACTAAAAAAAATTTTGATTTAATCTTGTTCAGTTAACATTCTTATGTAAAATATTTTATTCTTATTTGAAATTTGTTATAAATATTTAGAAGAAAAAATAAATCGTGCAATGTGTAGGGCCTATATCAAATTGCGAAATTTAGAGGTAAACTTTAATTTTTCGTTCATAAGTTTAAGTATTTATAAATCTAAAAGACGAAGCTCAAACAGGAGATATTGCTAAAATTTTGCTTAGTAAATATTGTTTACTCTTGCAGAGATGGTGTTTAGGCGTCATTTTCCATAAATAATCAAATAGTTTTTCAGCTTTTACAAATAAAATCATCCTTAATAATTAAAAGCGTTTTGCGAATTTAATATTGACTAAACTAAATATTCAGAATTTTTCTAGATAGAACGCGAACAACTGCAGTTGAAAAATGACAGTTACTTCTAAAATCTGTCTAGAACATAACAATTACAAATTCCACAGTTGCTACATGTATACTTTCATCTATTCTAATATTATAAAGAGGTAGAGTTAGTTTTTTTGTTCGTTTGTTTGTTTGTGTGTAGGGGGGGGGGGGGGGGGGGAGGGGGGGGGGTAATCTCTGGTACTACTGAACCCATTGAAAAAATAGTTTAACCAATAAAAACGCTACACTATCCCTGAGTAACATAGGTTATAATTCATTTCGATAAAAACCTTTTTTAATTCAATATTTGTAAATAAAGTCGGACAAATTCTTAGGTTAGGCCTAGAATGATAAACCAACACATGTATACATTTATTACCATAGCAACCAATGGAATAACCTTCCATACTTAATATTATAAAGAGGTAAAGTTTGTTTTTTTGTTTGTTTGTTTGTTTGTACGTAGGGGGTAATCTCTGGTACTACTGAACCCATTGAAAAAATAGTTTAACTAATAAAACGCTACACTATCCCTGAGTAACATAGGTTATAATTCATTTTGATAAAAACGTTTTTTATTTCAATATTTGTAAATTTAGTCGGAAAAAATTCTTAGGTTAGGCCTAGAATGATAAACCAACATTTATTACCATAGCAACCAATTGAAGAAAATAACAGATAATATTAGCAGCTGTTTGCTCCAATATTTCCATTACCAGCTGATTTCAAAATTTGAAGAAAATTTATCTTTGTATTTGTATTTCTAGCTTTTAGGTTAGGGTTTTAAAGTGTAGACCTGAGCCTTGCTGGTTCTTTTCACCATTATCATAACTGCTGTTATAAAATATAAGAAATAATTTAATTGGAACATTTAACATTATTTACCATCTTAGTTTTGAGGTTATTTTTAATCCTACACCTTTATTATATATAAAACATAACATATGTTTTTAGAAGGTTCCATTGGGAGTTGGCGTGCGAAGCACGCAGGGGTCTCCCCTAGTGATATATAAAGAAATTTAAAAGCAAATGCAGAACAATCATTTTGGTAGAAACTTGTTTTTAACGAATATGGAGAGTGTGTCGCAGGGTAAACAGGTCAAAATTTAAGATGTTAAATAACATTCAACTCCATCCCCTCTTTTTGTCAGTTGTTAATTTCCTTTTCGAGTTTGTAGGCTAAGTGGATTTTTCTTTAGTTCTTTATTTGGATTTACTAAAAGAATCCAAACGTAAAATGTTATTTTAAAGTTGGTAAACAGTAGTACCTTAAATGCACACAAGGGCTAACAGAAACTATAAGGACTAGTTCACCATATCAAATGAAATCATAAGTAAACGATCCTTTTTTGGTCGATTTGTGTTTTGTCTATTTTGTGTGATATGTTAGTATTGTTTCTGTGATGATATTTACAAAATAATGTTTCAGGTTAAAAATGTATATGCCACAAAGAGATAGTAACAAAAAAACAAAAATCAAAAACGATTCAATGGAAAGTAGTCTAAAAAAACAATGTGTAGTTTTCTGTTGTTGCAACCTTATTTATGCATTTTAGTATTTATTTTGGAGTAAAGTGAACATTTAGAGGTAAACTTACTAAATAATAGTTAGCAAAATATATGGCAATTATGAAAAAAAACCCGTAACAGTATAAAATAATAATTCAAATAATGTACATTGGCTAAAAAACTTTAGTTGCTGATACAAAAATACGTGTTTTGCAGTAGGGTTATTGTTACGGAACGTTTATCACAGATATTTTTACTCGTACATTTTTACAGAAAATTATAATTCAAGTAGACAATTTTTAAACCACAAATATTTCAAAAATTTAACTGCAACTCAAGATCTACAAAGTGCTAGATATTGTCTCGACTTTCAATTCAATACGAGGAATGCGTCCGAAGTATTTCTGGGAAAAAGACATTACTCTAACAAAGCTGTCGGACAATGACAAGTTGCTGGTGATTCACTTCTCAATTCTTTTCTTCTACTGATTATCCTTTCAATGATCACGTCAGTACCTACCGCAGTTGGGAAATTGTCGTCGTCACACAATTCCGTTGATTACCTAGCAGCAATCCACACCTAGGAGACGTCCTACTATGACCAATGGGAGAATGAAAAACATTATTTCATATAGTTTATTATTTCCGTTCGACAGTTATTTTTTGTACCTATTGTAACAAAAGTCTAGTTTCAGTTTTAGTATCAATATTTTGGGAAATTATAAAATTGCTAAATTAAAAAAATATTTGCCTAAACAAAACTCTATGGGAGCTTATTTATTAAGCAACAATTTATTATTTAGTTAATTAAAGGTTAACATTTATAAACTTTACTTCGTTCATATCTGTATTATTGCTACTCGGTTGTCAGATTCAATTCAGAATGTTTTTTACGACAGATTTTTATAGCACAGGTAAATGCTTAACACGTGACTAGGTTTGAAGTAATAATCTGTATTGAAGTTTCCTACTGTAGCAAACTATCACGTTAAACACCTGGGCCACACTTCTTCAAAACCATGACAAATAGAAATTCTACCTTGGTTCGGAAACAAGTGAAATAAACGGTACCAGGAACTGGCACATACTTTCTCACAAACATATTTAAATTATTAAACAGATTCACGGTGACTTGTAGGGTGGGGTAGGAGAGGTGATTTTGTGTTAAAGTTGTTTTTCCATAAAAATCCATAAAATAACGGAAAAATAACTTTTCTCAAAAATGGCTAGAACGATTTTGATTAAAATTTTACAGTTTATAGTACTTTAGGTCCCTAATAAACTATGAAATTTTAATCAAAATCGTTAGAGCCGTTTTTTAGAAAAATTGATTTTCCGTTATTTTAAGGGTTTTTATGGGAAAATTACCCTTAAAAATAAAAAATTCACAAAAATGAAAAAAACGCCTGGAGATACCGTGGATTAGTACCTACACACCAAATTTCATCAAAATCGGACGACTGGTTTAGGCTCTAGGTCTGATAACATCCACACAGACACACATACAGACACACCCCCAGACATCACTCCGAAAACCACTTTTTTAGGTTCAGGGGGACCCAAAACGGATATTTCCACCAAAAACTCAAACTCGAAAGTTTTGACGAATACAATACTTTCTCCATATACTATGGTATAGGGGGAGAAAGTAAAAAGGTAATAGCTTTCAGTACTAACGCGAAATGAAAAAACACATCTTATAACTTCTACAAAACATTTTGTATTCCCCATTTCGTCTTTTAAGGAAAATTTAATTTCGGGTCTATATAGTCCTTCAAAATCTATAGTCGGTACATTTCGACTTAAAATGTTTTGTAAATAATAATAATAATGATCTTGACTTGTGAAAATATATTGGTAGAATTATAATCTCACAACTATAAGTCTGTCATTCGTATTTCAGTGAAGCACGAATAAAAATACTCAAACTAAAATCAAATCGTATCATCACGATACTAAATCGTACTAAAACTGAAGATAATTTTAAAAGTTATATACCAAAGAGGTCCACGTAAACTAATTTCATTAATAAAACTATCAGTGTCAAAGGGCATGGCTATTTCAAAAAGAGAAACAAGTTAAGCATTACTGAAAACGTTTAACTAGCATCAAGCGCACATGAATCAGGTGGAGCAGAGAAGGGTTGGAGGAGCGATCTGTCGCTTAGAGTGGCCGACTCCATTAGATAACGTAGGGAACGTATTTTTGTCGCCGCGACCAGACTGTTTGCTGTCGGTGGTCGCGGGGTGGCCGTATCATTAAATGCATTCCACTTTTTTTTTCTTCGTCGCAGCGACCAGGTCGCCTAGCTTGGCCGTTGCCTTAGTTGCGAAATTCTGTGTTGAATTTTTATTCTATCTTCCGTCTTGTTTTTTATTAATATAAAAATGTGTTTACAATAATGTAATATTCATATAAAATTAAGTCAGAAAAGTGTTTTGGTATATTAGCCAACACCATAACATAATTGTAAATAAAGAATACGCACCTTAAAAAACTCTATGTTATGTTTAAAAAATATTGTTAGATAATAATTTCAGTTTAGTAATTTTGATAAGCTGTATAGTTTATTTTAAGCCAGTTAGAATAAAGCTAAGAACTACTAGTGCAACGTAGAATTGAGCCACACCCATTTTTAGTGTTTTATAAATATTTTGCTTTAAGCACTGAAAGGTTAAATACTGTATAGTTGGATTTTTGTAGCTCGTCCTACAATGAAGATGGCGACATTATTGTTGAAACACGTTTGAGTATACGTATTAGTTGTGTACAGAATTGTGTGTGTAAGCAATTCATTATTTACAGTTATGTTATGGTGTTTAATATAAAAATTCCTCCAAGCTTCTATTGGGCTTAAATTTTGTTAACGGTTGTTTAGAACCTTACGTTAAAAGTTTGAACTTTTATAAAATATAAGCCAAGTCAGAATAAAATATCTTAACTTATTTTAAAGATGCAGAGTTCCTTATTTGTTGTAAAAATAAACGGTACCAGGAACTGGCACATACTTTCTCACAAACATATTTAAATTATTAAACAGATTCACGGTGACTTGTAGGGTGGGGTAGGAGAGGTGATTTTGTATTAAAGTTGTTTTCCCATAAAAATCCATAAAATAACGGAAAAACCAACGTTTTTCAAAAACGGCTCGAACTATTTTGATTAAAACTTTACAGTTTATAGTATTTTAGGTCCCTGATAAACTATAAAATTTTAATCAAAATCGTTTGAGCCATTTTTGAGAAAAGTTGATTTTTCCGTTATTTTAAGGGTTTTTATGGGAAAATTACCCTTAAAAATAAAAAATGCACAAAAATGAAAAAAACGTCTGGAGATACCGTGGATTAGTACCTCTATACCAAATTTCATCAAAATCGGACGACTGGTTTAGGCTCTATGTCTGATAACATCCACACAGACACACAGACACAAATACAGACACACACACAGACATCACTCCGAAAACCACTTTTTTAGGTTCAGGGAGGCCCAAAACGGATATTTCCACCAAAAACTCAAACTCGAAAATTTTGACGAATACAATACTTTCTCCATATACTATGGTATAGGGGGAGAAAGTAAAAAAACGGCATATTATACGAAAAATAAGTCTGTTATTGCCAATATCTATATAAACTTTGTTTAATATTAATATATGAAATCAGTTCTTAAATAAGGCTCCCTATTTTAAAGAAAATCTGTATAGTAGGCTACACACTAAAGGTTCACGAGTGTCGTCGTAGTTTTTGTCCCAAGAAAGTAAAAGTAAAATTATGCGAAGAATAAATTCAATTTATAACAATATCTCGACAAATTCTGATCGACACTGTAATAATATAAATAGTTTTTACAGGAGAAATATCCTTAAAATTAATACATCCCGCATTTTCCTCATTAACTGGTTTATAACTTATTTATACAAACATAAATAACATTTTAACAACGTTAATCTCTTTGTTGTAATGAAAAGTGAAAATGCGATGAAACAAACTCGTGTGGCAAGCGAGACGGGTATTTCTGAAAACGGAAATGGAATTCGTGACAAGTGGGGCTGTCGGATTGTCTCACTACCTTTTAATTAACGGAGGAAAATAATTAGAATGAAATGCAAGCAAAGGGTTCTTTCTGATAAAGCATTCCTTAGAAACCAACATGATTTCCGTTGAGTAAAATATTTTACAGTACGTCGGCGCAAACAATTTGCTTCATTATCAAGAAGAAATTGCCATATGAGAAGTTCTTGTATAATATTATTGCTTGGGATCTCAGAAACTCTTGGTTTTACATCAAAGTTTAAATAAGGGACTTCGCCGTAATTTGTGTGAGCAATACAATTTTTTTTTGTAAAATTACCTCCATTTTACAACATGGTGACTACCTTAAATATTTCTTACAAAACATTTCCATTTTTCCCATTCCGTTTATGGATTCAATACATAATTATAACACTTTTTGAAGTAAAAACTTCTTTAGGCGCGTTGGTCGATTTTTGGATGGGTAAAATAGTATGAGTTCGCATCACCAAACTAATGTTAATTTTAACACTATATCTGCAGCTATGACGTGTTGTGCTTGGCCAGCAGTGAAAGTACATAATATACTACACAGGGGGAGTCAACAGTATGGGTACACCCTGTTAAATTTTAAATGGATGAAAATAGAACAATTAAACTCAGGACACCTTTCTAAGAAAATTAAGTTAACATTTAGTCACTACTACAACTTTTCTCGTTTCCGCAAAATGGGATTTTTAGGGGCAGCTCAAAATGTTTAAATGTAAATACCCATTAAGTGACACCTCATTTTAAAGGTCTTGATTAAAGAAGAACAAGAACAGTGGAAACGAGATCTTTCTATCTAAAGCCAGTACAAAATGGCAGCTCGTTGAAATTAAGTAAAACTTCCTTGAGGCAAAACATGAACATCCACATTCAGGTGGTAAATAATCCCAACCGCTTTTCTTACAAACTCAAACCTGTTTTACAGTTATTACCTGCTGTAGGATAGGCCTCCCTCATCTTATCAGTTTTGAGGAAGTCCACAATTAAATAGTCCAGTATCAGTTTCTGGTCAGAATCAACAAAGTTAAGGCATTTTTTGTGATACTATACTGTACGTTGAAATGCAGAGTTTAAGTGAATAGAGTGTATTATGATCCTACAATAGCCTTTGTTCAAACACCCTGTATACAAATACATACCCAACTGTATAATATGCGCTTTGTAAGTTTTTTGGATTGGTAAAATCTTATGAGATCGCTTCACCAACATACTGTAATAGCAGTACAAATTTGGCTACAAGTAGGATAAGCTGCGCTCAGTCTTAGCGGAAGATTGTACATTTGTACATAACATGGTATCTACGTAAAGTATTTTGACTATAATTTTTACTAGTAGTTCTGTGAACAGTAGACCTAGCTCGTTGAAATAACAAATGTGGTTTTGATCTTAGGTTAAACATAGTGTGCCAGTAAGGAAGTACGCACAAGGTTTAGCCAGTGAAACATTATTTAAAATTCCCGCGATTCCGGGATTTCTAGTTCTCGTTTTTATTTCTTTTCTTGAGCTTTAACTGCTAAAGATTTTCCTTTAGAGACATTGTGTTTTATTTAGGTTAATAATGCGTAAGATAGCTACAAATATCGCCTTATAGAGGGACAACATAGAATTAAATATTTACATACTTAAATAATTTAAATTTACATACTTAACAATGTAACATAAGTTAACTTAAGTTCCATATCATATTCCAATATTAGAAATAATGAAAACAAACGATGTTAAAACGTCGTGATAGTGATCTCAATCCATGTACCAACACTTCCCACGGTGTCCTAAGGTCATTTTTTGTATGTACTTTATCGCCGCGAGGTTTCATTTGTTTCATCTCATTTTGTAATTCAATAAAGCTAAGTCAAATACTTTTATGAAATTTACAATGATAATTTACACGTATACAGTTCAATTCTTTGATTTATCCTATACACTTTCTTATAATAATATGTCATTTTTGGGCAAATGATATTTATATTCCTAAATTACTATTAAAAACAGGCCTAGTTTTGTTAGCAGTCTTGTCGTATGAACATAAAAACTGGTGTTTTAAAAATAAGAAATTTGAAATTGATAAATATTTTTATACAATTATATTTAGAACTAAATTACGAAACTTTTTTTACATTTATGAAAAAAATTACAATATTTGTTTCTAATTTTTATGTAGGCCTAAAGTAAAACATTTTCCTTTCGTTACTGAACGTGATTGTTTCTTGAGCTAATAACTTTCTTAATTTTACTTCAATAATTTTTTTTATTGGCATATATGAATTCTTTAAACCTTTATCTACAAAAAAGCTATGGAACACTTTTGAATTGGTTTAGAATAAACGTATAAAAACATGGTTGAAATACAAAAACTTGTTTACGGCCATATAAAAACAAATTCGAAGTTTACGACCATTTTGTAAGCTTACCGTTAGAGATACGGAAAAAATCAAAAATACAACCTTGTTTAAAATTTAATTTGCTTTTAGCAAAATGTTATTAGTTTTTAAATTCGACTTACGGTTAAGACACAAACTGGCTTTGGAAAAAAGCTTACACTGAGAGAAACGGTCCGGCCGCCATTTTTATTTTATTTAAGGGTTTAAAAATGAAAAATGGAAAAAACCGTATATATACATGGCTCGGCCTAGGAATAAGGAACATTCATGCAAAAAATCATCAAAATCGGTCAAGGCATTTGGCCGTAATCGTGAGACAGACACACAGACGAAATGCCGAACGATCGAGTTAAAACGGAGACCTCGCTTACGCTCGGTCAATTATTGTGAGATTGTAACAGTAGTGCTGTGTATATGTATATACGTAAAGGTAAATTGACTACGTGGAAAGTTTAATATGTGTTTACTGTGCATTGTTTAAATTGTGTTTTAGTTTGCAAAATTTGCAATTAAAACCTAATCATGCAAATGTATTTTTATTTAAAATTTGCTTTTAGTAAAATTTGCTTTTACTATAGAAATTTCAGGTTGAAAATATGTATATTGAAATTGCAAAATAATTGTTTATTATTTAAAAATATCTAAATTTGCTATTTTGGTTGCTATGGAAATTAATGTAAACGCATTAAATAGCCTGTGTTTGTACAGTATAGGCCTAATCTAAAGTTATGCCGATCAAATTTCGGATTAAACCAATATACACACCGATTTATATTCAAGACAGTCTTCACTTCTGACGACAGTCCTGCGACTTCTTTCTTTTTTCTTTTTATTCTTTGCAGTTTGTTTATAAACATAAACGTTTCCGTGTAAATTAGACTTGAAAATTGGAATTTACGATTTGCGTAATGCTACAGCAACTTATGAGTAGGAGGTAAAAAAATACACCCTAATTCCCATTTAAATGACGCTTGAAATTACATCAAATCACACTATAAAAAGTACACATTTTTATAAAACATTTATTTTATTGTCTGTAGTAATGTTTTAAGTTCAACCGACAATTTAAATATTATTATTATGTTTTAATGTATAATTGTTTTGTTGGGACTAGATGAAAAATACCATTTAAAGCATCTATTAAAAGGAAATTATATTTCTAGCTTCTAAAAAATCGAAATTTCATGTCAAATTTTCACTTAAAGTTTATAAAAACTTAAAATAATAAATAAAGAATAACTTAAATGCAAACAATCAAAAAAGTCTTAGAATTACGTGTAAATTGACAAACATAGTAAAAAATATTGGTTTCTGTAATACATTTTAAAATTTACCATTATATTTTAAAATGGCAGCCATTTTTCTATATATATATATATTTGTTTTATTTGGTCCACATCAATAAAGTCGTGACATATCAATAATATTTGTAAAGGCTCCTATTTAAAGTTTGGTGTAAAATCAAAATTGCTCAGATGCCAATGGTGGACGTCTTATAAATATATCTCGGTACTGATTTTAAGTAGGCCTAGTTTAAATTATCTATCGTTGACCGAAGGGAAAATGTAGAAACTGTCGATTTTAATGTGAAACTTATTTTGACTATTCCCTTAATTATTTTATAAAAAATGTCTCATATGGCTTATCTAAACTGATGAAATGTAAATGTTTCATTCTTAAATGTCCCACTTCCGTTTGTTTGTTTGTTGCCTAACGAAGTTAATACTGTCCAGTTACTGGTTTTCAAAAGTAGATTGTTTGGTTCTCAGGCCCAAGCGCTACCAACAGTATTAATAAATTGGTGTATTAATAAATTGACAGTAAACAAAACATGTTCTGCTGCTTGACACTTGCCGGTTTTAGCCAGTCCAATAATGGTGGGTCCATATTTGATGGAGAATGGAACGGTCCTAATAACTTAGGAGTAGGAATAATTCTCCGAATCAAAACTGACTCTCCTAATATAAAGAACATTAACAATTTTATAAACAAAATGTCAGCTTTTCACTAATTATATCCAACAAAGGCCTATTTTTCCCTTTATTGGCTTGGCTAAAAGAAATCATATTGTGTGTTTATCACTGCAATAATAAATACCAGAAAATAAATAAATAATAAAAAAATAAAATAAATGTTTACGTCTATTTTACCATTGTAATACCCATAATTAGACCAGCTATACAAATAAAAGTCCAAACAATAGGCCTTTACTGCAGATTGACAGCTGATATGCCAACGGGCTGATCCGGCCCGCGAGGACTCGTACGCCCCGCGCCGCGCCATCTCCCTTTGCCAGGCCGATTAAGTCAACTGTCTGCACTTAACATTTATAAAACTTATATCAATATAAAGATTGCAAAATACCCTAAAAGATTTATTTGTGCCATTTTTTCATAACTTGTCTCATATTAATAAAAAGTAGCTAAACATGTAATTATTGTAATAAAAAAGTTAAAATTTTAACATTAAATTTAAAAATACACGATAAATAATTGTTTTATAGCTTAAACGCAAAGAACATTTTTGATAGAGAATATTATAAGGATTACAATAACGAAATAAAACTTACTCTATCGCTTTTTATCTCTTAGATATTGACAAAATAAAAATCTTCCAAAAGTGAACTTTAAGGGGGGTAGGGGGGGAAGCAAGAGGGGAAGGGGCGGGGACTTTTCAGAAAATATTCCTTATATAATCAACTAACATCCATGAAAAAATCAGCTTTTCACTAATTAGTTCCCACTCAAACCCTTTATTGACTGGGCTATAAAGTTGTTGCTTAAAGGTACGACAGTTAGACTAAAGAAATCGGGGGAACAGCGTGTATACCAAGAAAACCAAACGACATTGCCTATTCTGGAACAGCTGTGTTGAAGGTTTCAATGAAATTGTATCTCACTGTTCGAGAATGGTTAACTTGAATTTTAATAAGTACATAATGTTGTCACAAATCAAAATGA
Organism: Philaenus spumarius; assembly: GCA_018207615.1. Lineage (NCBI taxonomy): Eukaryota > Metazoa > Arthropoda > Insecta > Hemiptera > Aphrophoridae > Philaenus > Philaenus spumarius. The sequence continues at coordinate 756,197 of JAGFPH010000232.1, read as the reverse complement.
AACATTACATATAAAGGTAAAAATAATCTCATACTTTTAATTATTGAACGTTCAATAAAAGCTATTGCTTATAACGTACAGTGTGCACTCTTTTCAACAAATGTTCTACAATTAACATTTCCTATTTATTATATTTTAATATACTACTAAAATTGCTAAGGTAAGGTGTAATTGTTTTTATATTTTATAAGCTTGAAAACAAATTAAAACTTCAGGGAAATACAAAAAGATAATCGCATTATATTTTAATACAATCCTATAGTACCGAATAACTTTCGTTCCACCTAAAACGACAATTTGTTTTAAAAAATAATAAAAAAAACTTACAAAGGAAGTGAAAACGACAATCTATAAATAACCAAAAACTCGCTGCGTACGACCCCCTTCCGCCCCATCGACTTAAGCCTATCCTAAACTTTCCAAGTTAAATATAAATTTCTTCCTCCGTATAGATTCAAAGTGTTTATGTCGTCTACTTTATTTCTCCCCACAAAAACACACTTAGCAATAATTTTTGAGCCAGAAAGAATTATTATATCAAAGGTAATACGGTTTTAGGAAGAGGGCGGGGGTAGTTACAACGGCAAAAGTAAGGGAAGACCTGCTAATGTGATTTCAGATTTCAGCATTTTTCTGGCTCAGAAAGGAAATTATATCTATAAATTAGTTCTAAAGCGAGGAGGGGGTGAAAGGGAGGGAGCGTTTTTATAATAGAAATATGATCAAGAAGTTAACCACAGAAATGCATTAGGGAGTTGTGTTCCCTGCAAAATGAACTTTGTAAAAGTGATTTGTCTTTTATAGTAGTAATTGAGTTCGTATTTAGAGGAACGTGTTTACTGCGTTCCCCCGCGTTATTGTCCTCCATTTTTCCACCATTTAGGAAAATCTTATTTTTGATAAACGTACTTAACTG
>JAGFPH010000232.1:743364-755181 GCA_018207615.1 Philaenus spumarius | reverse complement strand
GTATTTATTTCATCCGAGCAATGGTTTGTCTGGAAAAAATTCGATAATGCAGGTATGTATTTTGCAGCCGGGGAAATCACTAAAAGGGGACATCTTATTCATATATGAAGCGTTGTCTCATTCTAAAATGGCCGAATTTTAATATATCGAACAGAAACTTGACATAGGAGTTAAAATGTATATTTTAAACATTTATGCTGAGTCTCAGCTTGTTATCTTGAAAATTACCCGATCTAGGAGTCGATTTCGATTATCGATTTTAGGAGTACCGGACTCCCGAACTAATTTCAATCTATTCCAGTTTCGTCAATTTTTGGAATATCAACATCAAATTTGTTTTACAAGTTGAGTACACCAGTATAAATATTCTTAGTAAGTATGAACGATTTTGTTCATGTTATTTTTAAAAACGAGGCGCTTGAAAATGGTCTTCTGTTTTACCTATCTCGTTTTAACTATAACACCTTTGGATTCAACGACTCTATTTTCGACATTTTTGAACATATCGATTTAAAAATTGGTACAGAAGTTAAAAACACAATTGTTTTTTGCTATACTTATTTTAAAAACTATATTTAACAAATTGACTAATCTGCAGCCGATTAACTCAAGCGTTTTGATGAAAAATCTAAAAAGGTCTAAAATTATACTTTTTTAAGTTACTTTTGCTTTGAAAAGTAAATAATAAAAAAGGTTTATACTCCTTGATCTTGTTTGAATCTATATATTTAACTTGTAAAAAAAACTTTCAGGTTGATATTTTGAAAATTTTCTAAACTGGAGCTGTTTAAAATGAATTGGTGGGTCCGGTACTCCTAAAATCGAGAAACCCATTAATAAGTCAAGTGGCCTTAGATGGGGTAATTTTCAAGATAACAAGCTGAGACTCAACATAAATGTTTAAAATATATATTTTAACTCCTATGTCAAGTTTAAATTCGATATATTAAAATTCGGCCGATTTAGAATTAGAAAACGCTTCATATATGAATAAGATGTCCCCTTTTAGTGATTTCCCCTGCTGCAAAATACATACCTGCATTATCGAATTTTTTCCAGACAAACCATTGCTCGGACGAAATAAATACATATAACCTTTTTTGTTGAAAAATACCTCCCCTACACGATGGTATTTTTTATTTTCCTCTATCTTCATCCCAGCTCGAAATATTAAGGATAATCGAAAAAGAAATGATAATCGATTTTTTTTTCGACTTTGGGAAATCGATAGACTGGTAAACTTTTTTTTATGTTAATCTACATACTTTAATGTACTTATAAAAAAAAATTCAGCCGTATTGCAAATTACTGGTACTTTTGGTCTAAATTGACCTTTACCGACTGGCCTTCTAAATTCATAAGTTAATTAGTACACAAAACAAATGGTAAAAGAAGCGTTTCCGGGGTAAAAGAAGCCTATGTATATTTGAACTTTTTTTATTAGTTTCACCCATATGATTAGTTTAACCTCCTGAATTATCTCCTCTAATTATGTTGACTGTAAACATACATGGGCTTTTTCAGTTCGCCGAAATGTTGCATGTTTTAAAACGATGGGATCTTGAGAAAGAGAAGCAAATGTTGGAATCTAAGAATATAACTGTTCTTACTGTAAATAAACATACTAAAACCAATATTTGTACAAATCGTACGGTGGCTTCTAGAAATAAATTCAAGTAAATCGTTACTTTCAAAATATCTTTAAAATGATGCAACACTAGATCAATGTTTATATTCGTAATTTCGTCAAAACAATACCTCTACACCTGCTTTTAGGTGCACTGGGATTTAAAAACTATATATTTTCTTTACTTTCTTTAGGTGCGCACTCTGAATAAAGTATTTTCTTGGTTTTATTAGAACATTACCAAAAAGAGATAATACAAAGTGTTTAACGTAACCAGGTATTTAATTAATTTATCAAAAATCACAATATATTTTGTTTGTAAAACTTATTACACACTTCAGTTGGAGTACAGTAATGAATTCCATCGGTTTCCCACTCCGCTATAAAGACCTATATCAAACCAATCTTGTTAACCAAACGCTCTCTCTATATATAAACTACAACGTTAGGGAACTCTGCGGTCAAGGGAAATCCGATACCATTTCTCAGTTAAAATCGACAACAGACTTGAAATACAGCTGCAAAGTATCGATTACTGCGCACAGATGAAAGTCGATCCCATTATCATATCTTCGTTGTCGGAACACAGTAGGCGGTCAACGTCATGCCGCGCGACGTGTGGGTAAGCTGCTAGCACCGTCACCAGAAGAACAATTTATAAGCCTATTAACCGGATGATTATTTATTAGGGGTTTCATCTGGCCCGGGGTTTTTTCCAAAGGGATTAGGTTTTTTCTATTGATCAATGAAATGTTTACGTTTATTATGACCGAGTTGGTTAGGCTAAGGCCGTAAATTCTACAACAAGCTTTATTTATAGCCCTAGACAACCTCTTTAGAGCATTCAAGGTATGCAAGCGTAGGTTATATAGCGTGAGTTTGGACTTATGGCAAGGCTTTTAGTTTTGTATAATTTATAAACGGGATTTGACTAAATTGTTTTTGTGTTCTATTTAAAATAAATTTATTTGGTTAGTTACTTAGTATTAATTTATTTAGTAAGACCCATAAATATAATTTAATATCTTAAATTTTTGTTCCTGGTATTAAAATACTCGTATCTTGAGCACGACGGAAATTGTTAATAAGTAGCTACCAACGCCCAGAAGGAATTTTAAAGGAAATTTGTGTTTCTAACGGAAAAGGAATAAAAGAAAATGTAAGTCTCATTATAAAAATCTTAAAAAATACAAGGTACAACCTTTTCCGTGGTATTAGACCAATAATTGGGACGGTGAGATGTGAAAAGTCGCGTTAAAGAGATTGCCAGCAACTAAGTTCGAATTCATGGAACTTGTATTAAATGTTTCATCCTTAACAGACTTGACAACTGCCTACATCGATTTTTTTTCTTCAATTTCATAGAATTACAAAATATAAAACAAAATAATGTTTTGCTAATTAGGGTAATACAATCCGGTCAAAAAACGTGCTTCCGATTGTTGGATTTTCTTGGCTAACGAACTAGTCCGAGTGACGTAGACAACCAACATGTGTACCAAATTTGAACCAAATCGGACTTAAAATGCAGTCGAAAACATATATATACAGAGTGATTTTTTTAAATGGGCCACCATTGGCATCTCAGAAACTATAAAAGTTACAACAATCTTTATATGGGGGACTTTCCCTATTTTTCCCCTTACATTAAAAATGCAATATTAACATTTCCAAAAACTCCGCCATTTTTCCAATATGGCGGCCAATTTCATTTTTTCAAATGGAAACCCCCGTTTTTTATGTTGAATTTCGATTAAGGATACAAATTTAAGACATTTTGATTCTTGTGTATTTTTTCCTGAACCCAACCGTTTATGAGCTACAGCCTCTCAAACATTTTCTATTTTATGTGATTTTTTTAATTGGGCCACCATTGGGATCTCAGAAAGTATTAATTTTACAGCAAACTTTAAATGGGGAACCTTTCCTTGTTTTATGAGAAATTAAAAAATATGCAGTTAAAATATTTCTAAATGGCCGCCATTTTCCAATATGGCGGTCAACTTTGAAATTTCTAATAGAAACTCCTAATTTTTATGACGGATTTGGGTTGTACATGCAATTGTAAGACCTTATTCTTGCTGTTTTTTTTATAAACTTAACCGTTTAGCCGCTAAGAGCGCTGAAATTTTCAGAAACTCTTATTTCAACAATTATTATAAAGAGGCATGTTTTACCATTTTCACACAATACAATTTAACTCAAATGGTAATATTTTGTACAATGGAAAGTTAAAAAGCTTGTGTAATTTCACAAATACTTAATTTTATACAAAACATTTTATTAAATTACTGTTAAATAAACGGTACCAGGAACTGGCACATACTTTCTTACAAACATGTTTAAATTATTAAACAGATTCACTGTGACTTGTAGGGTGATTTAAGTAAATTTTTTGTATAAAATTAAGTATTTGTGAAATTACACCAGCTTTTTAACTGGTGGCCCATTTAAAAAAATCACCCTGTATATATATATATATATATATATATGATTTTTATTGACACACCAAAACGTGTTCTGTGGACCATGATCGGTGCTCATTTGCTACTCCCGACCTTGGGTCTTACTATAAGGGCCACTACAATAGCTCATTTTTCCTATGGAAATTCGCTAATAAGTTACAATTTTAAAACTATTCAAAAATGAAAAACCATAAACTTAAAACTGAAAAATAACAATAAACTATGGAGATAAAGTGAAACACCAATAATGAAAAACCTGCAACATTAAAACACAACTACAAAAACAAATCACCGCAACTCTCAACAAAATAAAGGGACATATGTAGTGTTAATGTACGTGTGTGAAAATTTGAATATAAGTATGTTCTGTTAAAGAGTTTAAATAGTGATATATATAATTACGGCTCGGTTCTGCGAGAGAAGTCAAACCTCTCATAAAATTCGCAGCTTACCTTCGTCTAATGTATGGGAATTGGTTTGTGTTATCTTAATTAATTACCTCACACGTCATAAAATATAGTTCACATAGTAAAATATTAACAAGAACAGAAGTAAGTCAATAATTCTAAACTGATTATACAAAATGCCAGTACCGTCGTACTGTTACTTTACATGATTTAACAAAACTTGAAAGACGACATATTCCATGCATTATTCGTTCCGTATAGTGTGAGAATAAGAAAATGTATTCACTCCAAGAAAAGATACTCTACAAATAGAGTGTAATATTATAACGATATGTTCCCGTTTTCAATTCCAGAAATGCATGTAGAGCAAGCCATTCTGCATATAGGTAACGTCGTTTCGAGAAGTCCAAAGGAGTCAAAGCGTTTGTGAAAATACTTGACTATAAGTCGCATACAATGCATATATACTAGGTAATGCAATAACAAAGGACTCGACGGAATGTACAAAGAAAATGTATTATTTAAAACGGTAAGGGAACGTACGAGAAAAGGAAGAATAGTATGTATAATTTACAAGGGGTGCGAGAGAGAGAGAGAGAGAGAGAGAGAGAGAAAACGTCACCAAACAGTCCGATATAGACCTACTTTGAGAACGTGTACCGAATTAGGGACGCCGCGATAAATCTTCCGAAACAATCTTAGATTGTGTTCGAGCGATTGATTTCTCGGTCATTTTGATTTGTGGTAATTTACTGTAAGACCCGTTTTAGAGATATAAGTTCAATTTACATGGTAAACATAGTATTGTTGTCATCTTATAATGGGAAGTGGAAGATTTATCCGCGGACGGTGTTCGGAATAACTCGGCGATCCGACAGGACCCGACGCCACAAAAATTGAATTATTACCGTGTTTGAATTCTAACTCGCGGTTAAATCTCCGATCACGTTTCCCTTTTCGTTCGTTCGCGTTATTTATATTTGTTTATCGCGGTGTCATACTTTAAGATTTGGGTGGTGTTTTCGGAGTAGAGCAGTAGGATGAGTTGAGGATAACAAAAACTAATTTTATCGGTTATGTAAATTACATTTTATTTATCGTAGTGTTTAAAAATTGGATTCTGTTAAATAATAAAAATATCGTGACTTTATAATTGGTTAAATACTTATAAGTTAACTAGTGTATAAAAATAACAAAACATTTATAAATTTGATTAAATAAATTTCAATTTTAATACGTCCTTCGTGAAAGTCAGATTAACTTGAAAAAACATTTTTTTAAATCTATATTTTATCTATATTTATAAAGAGTGGTGAACCTTTAGTAAATTAATTTTAGTTTGATTTTGATGTCTGTGCTTTTGTTAAGAGTAATTTAGGAAATAATTGAAAAATTTTGTAGAGCATCTTTCACCTGCGGGTGGTTTAAACTTTCTTGAGTAACAAAAGCTCATTCGTTTTTTTTTTTTTGAATATCCATTTCGAGCTCTTAGCTCGGGTCATTTTCAAGATAACAAGCTGAGACTAAGCATAAATGTTTAAAATATATATTTCAACTTCTATACCAAGTTTCAATTCGATATATTAAAATTCAGTCAATTTAGAATGAGCCAACGCTTAATATATGAATAAGATGTTCCCTTTTAGTGATTTCCCCTGCTGCAAAATACATACATGCATTATCGAATTTTTTCCAGACAAACCATTGCTCGGACGAAATAAATACATATGACCTTTTTTGTTGAAAAATACCTCTTCTACACGGTGGTATTTTTTATTTTCCTCAATCTTCATCCCAGCTCGAAATATTAGGGATAATCGAAAAAAAATGATAATTGATTTTTTTTCGACTTTGGGAAATCGATAGACTGGTAAACTTTTTTTATGTTAATCTACATACTTTAATGTACTTATAAACAAAAATTCAGCTGTATTGCAAATTACTGGTAGTTGAAACCTATACCGACTGGGCTATTAAAAAAATAGATGAATTTGGAGGAAACACACTGTTTTGTCCACGAAAGTCGGATCTGAAATAGCTTTCTTTTATTGTGTTTAATAGTGAGGCTCAATATTCTCGACATATTCATTTCCTACATTTACAGCATCCATAGGCCGATCTCTACGAGCGAAGCCATGAGTACTATCTAGTATATAACTTCCAACTCAAGTACAATGTGAGTTATTAAATACGTAAACAGTTTGTTATCATCGCAATGGATAGATTTGATCCAGGACGCAAGCTTTAATAATGCACTCAAATTACCCAAACGATACCAATTAACAATTCAAACAACCACTTTTGGGTACTGTACCCAAATACATATGACCAAAGTACACTTTACAAGTTATTTACAGATTGTGTGGTGTCAGTAAATATTTCTGTTTATGTTTAAATAGAAACAAAATTAAATAAAAGTAGTAGTCAAGTTATTTCGTTTCGAGGAGGAAACTCATTTAGCTAAGTGTAAAATTAATTTTATTCCCCACTGAATTTAGTTTCCATAAAATGTGTACTGCCTCTCCGCAATACAAAGACAGGGACACACATTAATACAGAAATAATCGCTCGTAAAACATTTATAAGAGACTGGAGGACCGAAACTTGAAATATTAGGTACGACAAAGGAGGTGAAATAATACAGTAATGTGAATTATGTGCTGAACTTGTGAAATATTTCAGTTCTCTACCCAAGACTTTTTCGTAAAATTCATCGTGCTTTTTCCTACAAACTATGGAGGGTGAGGTTGTAGTATCCTCTCTCTATATGAAAGTCATTGTTAAATTCTTTAAAGAACGGGTCTAACAATACTTACCCGACATTAAAATAAAACATAAATCATAAAATCATGGTCGTCATAAGATTATATTCATAGGTATGTGTGTAAAATATATGTTTGTTTAAAATATATATTGCACTCTATTTATTTATAAATGTAAGTTTATTGAGTGATATTAAAAATAGTTCTTTTATAACATTTTTTGGATAAAGAGGTGTGAAACACAACTGTTAGATTCGTAATGTTGATAAATGTAAACAATTATCCAAGATAGTAAAACGTAGAAATTAGGTAGGCTATATGCGAACTAATATCAGTGTATTTTAAGTAAATAATTTCATTTTAAAGCAAAATGTGGAATCTCAAATATGAATAATAAACATTATATACACAGATTACTGGTGTTCGCAAACAATTGCGCAAAGTCGGTTATTTCCGACAATTAGTTCAATTTCAAATACTGTTTAACGTTTGTAATTAATTAATACAAGTTTAATAATTGATTCCAAGTTGTATGAAACATCCACATGATTTATTAAACGTTATATAAATCAACAAACTTGCTTATTGTGAGATTCTATATTTAAGTTTTATTCTATCAAGTATACTTCTCACAAGTTAAGCTCAATATTTATTTACACAAATGATTGGAGTTGTAGTGGTTCAAATAGGCCTTATTGGTTTTGTCGACAAAAATATTTGTATAAAGCAAGTCATATAAATCAAGTAGAAACAAGTATAAAAACACATTTGATGAATGCTCACAAAATACAATTTAAAACAAGATGAAAAATGTACAATAATTAACATAAATAAACAAAAATAAAAAATCTGTAAGAATTTAATAATTTAAGAAGACAAAAAAAAAAAATAATAGCAAAAATAAAGAAAAAAGAAAAGAGATCAAATCTATCACACAATAGTATCATGATACACGATCTTATACACCGAGTAAAAGGATCCAGACAATAAAAATTGTCTAAGACTGTTTTTAAAAATCCTGTAGTTTGGTGAATTTTGAATGCTTTTAGGAAGCTTATTCGTGAACTTTGCACCAGTTTGTGAGGGAAGTTTACTGTATAAATTTAACCTGTGCTGTTTGGCACGATACTCACAAGCGTGTCTGATCCTGTAGTTGTGTATATCCATATGTTAGACAAGAACACGATCACACTTATTAAAAAAAAGGAACACTTCAAGTCAAGTATGTAAATACGTAGAAGTGTAAGTAATCCATATTTTTTTAAATAGTGTTTACAACTTTTACTTTTATGTAGCCCCGCAACAAGCCTTATGGTTCTTTTTTGCAAGTCAAACACTCTTTTCGTGTTTTGAACTGATGAGTTTCCCCAAAGAAGGACTCCATAGTTCAAATGATTATGCCCATAATAGGCTGTTAAAAGTATCGACGTACCAGTATGGCTTCGAACTTCTCAGTACAAATATACCTGAGCTAATTTTGGCACTAGTCCTGCTAATGTGGTAATTCCAGTTCAACCTGTCATCAATTAGAAGATCCAATCAGTTTATTGATTGCACTTCTACAAGTATACTATCAGCTAGCATGACGCTTGGTGCCTGATAAGAAGGCCTGATTTGTTGGAAACAAATTATCGAAACTTTACTGATTGTCTTCCAAATAAAATTGCACTGATACTAATTTAAAGAATTTGTTCTAACCAGTTACAACAGTGATAAAAGCTATTTTATAAAAAACATGTTTTTGGTTATATTGTTTTGTATGAAATAAAATAATTTAAAAACTACCACGAGTTACTGTATGTTCTCAGTGGGAATAATACGATGATGTTAGAGTTTTGCGAATTTAGAAATCGAAATATCATTTGATCCTCGCAGAACGTGTAGGCCAGAGTTTGACTTTTGTTGCATAATCTATTCTCACGTCTATGTGAAGATTAGGAAAATTTATCAATGTATGGATTTTCAGGAATGCAGACAACGAGTAAATAAAAAAAAAAAAAAAGACTCACATACTTCCAAACAAAAGGTGATATCTACTTAGTAAAACTACTTGACAAAATTGTTTCTTCCTTAGCATAAGGTTTTATTTAAAATAAACAATTAATTAAAATAAGTGAACTATTATTTGCTAAGATAAATTTGTGTGTCATAACAAACTAAGTTATATCAAAGACTATTTGTCGTTTAAAGCACATTCCATATATCAAACGGGACGGAACTTTCCCTCTATAAAAAAGTTTTAAATTCTTTTAGTTGATAAGTGCAAACACAATTCGGCCCATTGAAAAGACAACAACCCCACAATAGACTACGGAGGGACAAACTCTGAAATGGATTGGAAAGATAAAATATAGGAATCCAATAACCTGCACAAAAAATAAATCGCAAAAATTTTATTATCCGAAGGAAAATTTGTTTTGTATAATGAAAGACGAAAGAACATCGTTGAATGCCAAACTGAGAACGTTTTACTTCGTTCTACAACTTTTCAACCCTTCATTTATCTAAGGTTTAACTTCTTTATACTCAAGGGAGGTACGCTAAGTTTACGAAAGCATTTCAAGGACCACACACAGAGACACTTTCTAGACTGGATATGATTTCAGATTTGAAAACCATTGAAACGATAATAATGTTGGTTTTCCTTTAAGTAAGATTTCCATGAAGAGACCCAAAGCTGTTCTAATATTTAAATAGTTCATCTAAAATCATATCTGTGAACAAAATTTAACACAATAAATATGTTTCGCTTTAAGCCTTTAGGGAGAATAGATGCGAGGACTGAATTAGCAAACGAAAAAACCAGCGTCAATAATTAGATTCGAACCTACAAAATCCTTAAACTGAGCGTACTGCAACGCAGATCCTATAATATATTTACGTTTCAACTGAAACCCTAATATTTCGCCCCTGAAGAAAATAGGCATAATTTGTAAAATTTAAAATGTTTGAAAATAAATTTCGGGTGGAGGGTGATTTTCAATTTAAATGTAGGACAAGCGTTTCATCAATTTAATGTTTTTTTTTAAAACTTCACATTTTGGAAAATTTGTGTTAATTTTTCCCTTTTCAAGATGGTGGCCCAAAAGGGTGATATTGTATATAGCGTAGATAAACTATATTGTTCTCAGACAGGAAGTTTCTACAAAACATTGGTGATGATACAACCTTTTTAAATTATATACAATTTTGACACGTTTATTTAAGTTTACAAACATTTAAAAATGTAGAATTTCCGAGAAATTAGAAAGCTCGTAAATAAAAATTCCACAATTACAAAACATTGCTTAGGTCAAATGGTTTTATTATAGTATAAATAAACAAAGGTATAATAAACTACCTTTGAAATAACGTAAAGCTGGACAAACCTTTACATTTGCAATTACAAAAAAACCTTTTGAGTAAATTTGATGTACTATATCTAAACTTATTTATTCTCAGAAATACACATTTTACAAATTATGTAACGTTAAAAAAATGTATAACTTTCAGGAATGAGAAAGCTGGCATCTAAAATTGTCAAATGGCATTGTAGGTCAAATGGTTTGCGTCATGTATATCAAATACAAGTATTAAAAGTAAACGTAAAGTATATTTAAAATAACGTAATCTCTGACCTATGTTTACATTTGGAATTCCTATAAAAACCTCTTTCACTCTTCAAAATTTGTCTTGGTGGGCACTGGGATTATCTATCCATTAATACGAAAATGCCTGTCATCCACGCAAAAAAAAACTTTGGCCCTACTGCGCGTGTGTCAAAATCTAGTTCACCACTACCTCACCATCCTACTAGATCCAATTTCGTCTTTCCTAATTTATCGTTATTTCCGTAAAAATATCAGCGTTTACAATAATCTGCTTGCATTTGCTTCGCCACGAGACATCGCCGCGAGGGTTGGTGAGCGAAGTGAGCAGAGTCCAAATCGATTAGATCCAGCTAAACGAAGTATTTGTATATTTACTTGCAATAAACTCCTTGCCGTTGTCACGTTAAACATGTAGCCAATATAAGGATGCGTGTATAATTTTAATAAGTATATCCCTTTACTTAGCATAAAAACAACAATGACGCCCTAAAATGATACATTGCATTGCACTGCTCGGTATTGTAAACTTAAAACAAGGCATACAACGTCCAAAGCAAATAGTAATTAAATACTATAACAATTAAACGACTGATATGCGGGAGGTATAATGAAATAATGGAGGAAGCGATGTTCGTGAATTATTAAAGTGAAATAAGTGAGTGACGTAAGTCGAAGTTTGACGTCATAAGCATGGCTGTTTCTTAATAAGACAACGCCTCCAGCGAATCTGACGGTTGTTTGTGTAACTAATTCATACACTTTGGTAATGGATCTTCTGAGATCGTACAACTTGAGCGTAACAATAACAGTCTGCATAGCTTACTGAAAGTTTAAAAAAACAGTCTACCTTACTCAGGTACTTAGTATTCTATATTAAATGTTGACATACAAAACTGAGACTACTTTTGTTTTATTGAATTACCTTACATGTTTATTGAAATTGAATTTGGTTTTATGTTTGTATTT
>JAGFPH010000232.1:729879-743264 GCA_018207615.1 Philaenus spumarius | reverse complement strand
ATATTATTCTTAATTGATGTAAAACTAAATTTTGCAATTCGATTACTTAAGTCAAAGGAAAGGGATAGGCTAACCACCAAATTAAATTAAGCAATAGCGAAGCATTGCCAGGTCCGATTATAGTATATATATATATTCTATTTGTTCTTAAACGTCCGAGATGCAAGAAAAAAAAATATAATAAACAACTTTGTTAAATGTAAAAGTAAATACCTTCATTTTCTTGTATATTCCGTCCACAGTTCTATAGTTTATTTACACATTGGTGGCGATCGTTTCGCCTGTCTATCCAGGCAAAGATCAAAGTAGAAAAGAAAGGTACTGTATTTACTTTTATATTTATATGTAACCAGGGCAAAACAAAACAATTTGAATGATCGTAGGTGCATGTACGATCACATAGAATTTGTTATATACTTTTAAGGTGCTGTCCAATTTAAAAAAATATATATTACAACGATCTAGAGCCCTTTGATTTGAGCGCTTAACTTTACAGAAAATCGGCCCCACGTTGCGACACCAACTGTTTAACGGTCTATTGATTATCCCGCGAGTTAGCTTTTCTTGCTGCTTGAGTTTTCCTCTTCCTCCACGAATTCGATTGGTTGTCGTACGACTTCGCGTTCTCGCCCGAGGCCCGCGCGTGCCTTTCACGTCACGTTTTCCGGAAAAGTCTTTCAGTTTTTCCACCTCGCGAATTTCTTTCTTTCCACCGTGTAGTTCTTTGATAATTAACGCACTAGCCGCCATTTCTTGAAGTTTGCTTTCTTTTTCTTGAAGTTATAGGACTTATAAAATTTACGTTTTTTCTGTTTTTGATTAAACTAAACGAAATTTATTTCATATACTGTTGTTTTATTACATTAATATATTCTCCTACTTTAACTTTAACTATTATAATCTTTAAACTTTAATTTTTTTTATTTAAATTTACTCTCAATTTAGGTGTGAAAACTCTCACCCTTTGTTCTATAATAATATTTTTTTTTAATTTCTTGGTTTTCTTATAGAACTTTTCTTTTACTATAACATGTTATGCTTAAACTTTACTTAACTTTATTTCTTTCATACGTACATGACGTTTGGACTTTACCATTGTAACAATTTTCTAAAATATAGAAAATTCGTTAATAACTTATTTAACCTTTCTTTTAGGTCTATTTTTATACAAACCAAAAATACCTGTCCTTCTTGCTTTTGAGAAAATTGTATCTTTTCCCTTAACTTTAAACTTGAATTACATAAGTATCGTTTAATATTACGATTTGGGAATTGCATGGCTAACACACCCGTTTCCTTTAGAAAAACCCAAATACGTAGTATACCTGGATCCCGGTATTCAGTATGAAATCATTAAATAGAGGCTAAGTTATTTTTTCATTTCTGGACAGTTTAAGAGTTCAACAGTCAGTTTCCGTAGATAACGCCTCGCTCGCCCTAACTTGTTCAAGGTTACACTACATACGTTCAAGATCCCCTTGCTGGCCTAGAAATATCGTTTTTTCAAATTGTTTTTGTAAAAACTGAAATTTCCAGGAATTACACGGGCCCTACCCGTTGTAATATATATAACATAGGCCGTACTTGCAGGAAAACAATACTCATCAGAAAATATTTCATGAAAATCCAACAAGTATTTTGTATTTAAGTCGTATTTAACATCAAAACTATTTCATTTTAGTAATCGACTTACATATAATTTCAACTAGTAAGTAAACTTACTTTAAAACTGTGCAATACTGTATTTGTATTGTAAACCAATTTAAAAGGTTCAAGTTGGTAGGCAATTTTTAAATTTATACAAAACAAATTGCTTAAAACATTTTTAGGTCTATTTATTAACTTAAAAACGCGTGCAATTCATAAATTTAAATAACACAGTTGAGCTGATTAAAAATATTATAACCTGCGGTTTGTTCTAATATTGCCATCAACACTTAATAATATTGTTCTTATTTGGAATTTTTTTTATTATTTGTACTTAAATTTTTTAGGTTAAATGTGTGCTTAGGAGAAGGCTTAAACCATTCTGGTTCTTTGCAAATGTATCGTATAACTCTTGCTACATCGTCAACATAATTATTTGTTTATGCATTAAATATTATGATTAATCCTACACCTTAGTTAAACATAATTTATGAACAATTTGTGTAAGATAGAAAAAAGGTTGGCGTGCAAACCACGCATACGAATCGCATAGTACAGTATGAAAGTACAAGCAAATACAAAATTGCGACCATAATCATTTACTCAACAATGAAATTGTAATAATGTATCACCTCCACAATATAAATACCTAAAATAAAGTTATTTACAGTAACACAGTATTCATACTAAAGTAAATAATAATGCCTAATTCAAAAAGTAGTCAAACATTCCACATCATGCAAACTTCTCGTATAGTCTTTGTGGAAATGATATATTTAACTCCCTTATCTAATACTGCATTGTTGACATACCTTAAGCAACCCCATTCTGCCAACATTCCAAGGTAAAATTATGGGAAATCATTTACATGGTTATGGTCAGGGTAAATGCGTAGCGGGCACCGTGGCAATGGATATTCAATGAGGAATGTTTCGGAAACGACCCAGAACCGACGTAAATATGTAGACTGGATTAGGATTATTCGGAGGTAGTTGGTATGTGTGCTGGAAAGGAATGGAGTGGTGTGTTTGGTAAATAAGAGAGATGTTATAGAACATGAGCACGGAATAACAGAATTTGTATTGCTGTTGAAGAAGTAAAATCATTAGAAGCATTCAGTACTTAAATGATGGTTTATAAATACAATTTATTGTGCGTATAAAAAAACTGAATTAACCATCTGATAAAAACAATAACCATGGCAGGATTTTCGTGTTATCATTATGTTTTGTCTAAGGACTGTATTATAATGCTCGTTAGAATAATGACGAGCGTATGGTGTAGTTAAATAAAACTAGGCTTGAACTGTCGTGGTGATTGAAACTGTAGCAAACTGGACGACCGCGCCCCTCTGCCACCAATGTCGAGGGGTGTATTGGAACCGGCTAAAAAAGCGACTTTTTCTAAATACAGAATTCTGTGCACCTGTGTATAAAAAGTATATAATTTTTTTAGAAAAAGTAGGATAGGTAGGTTGGCGGAAATAAAACAAACAGTGGTGGACTCGTAACCACGTTGAGGGCATATAATAGTTACATGTGTATAGGCTTTGGATATTTATAGATTTGAATATAGAACTTAAGTAAATAAACAGTATACGTACAATGCACGTAATAAGACGTGCACGTACGTAAAACTGCCTGGACGTACTGTATACGTCACGATGCACCGAAGACTTGACACGGTCTATAAACAAATTAATTAAAAATAAATAATTATAACTTAGAATGTAGAGTTCAACATTATGTTTGTGACGTTTTCCTTTGAAAATATTTAATACCCTTAAATACAACCTTTTCAAAATATCATGCATACTTTTGGAGTACCAAACATTGGCTTCCCTTATTAATAGTAACACGTTTGATTGAAATCTGATTATTTAAATTTGTGCATGGTAGCATGTTTTTGAACGGTACAAAATGTAATTTTAATATCTTTTCCGTTTTGGATTAAATTGACAGCGATTGTCCGGGAAATGAGTCATCCTATACTTAAATAATTATAAACAAAATATAAAGTACGATGAAATTCTGCGACGATGATTAAATTCGATTAATAAGTAGGCCTACCCTCGGCTTCGCTCAGTTTATGAATAAATAAATTAAAGGAATACGGGGTAAACATTTAGCCGTTCCCTTTTACAAAATTAAAAACAAATTATTTCAGCTCCGAGATTCCCCTTTCAAAAACGCATAGTGAGTTTCCTTCAAATCGATATATAAGCCAGTTAAACGTTTTCCGCCAATGACTGAACGAACGTAAAAATAAAAAAAATGGTTTTCAGGTCTATTTTCCATCTACGACCGCATTTTACCTAAATTATTGTCTACGAAATAAATTGTACCACATAGAACCAAATAATCGAAATTTGATAGTCCGTTTCTTTCATATAACTTAAAATTATTATTTGCCAAATTACTGGTTTTTAGTTTCAAAGCAAGTGTACGAATTATTATTTATTTCAAGGTTAGCTGTAGCTATCCCGTTTAATATGTAAGGTCGATTAACTGAAATACAAACTGTTCTTCTTTCTTGTACATTACGTAATAAAATGTCAGCTCTCTTGCTTGTTGGAAGTTAGTGGAAATTATATTTATTTTATCGGGGGTGGGGTGGTTATGCCACGCAAACTCTTTGGATGGAACTGACCAAAATTCCAATTGCTTAACTTTCATACGAAACATTTATGAAATAAATTTACCAAATTTTAACTCTCTTTTTTAAAGGAAAGTAAAATAGGAAATAACTATTGTTATAGGTGTTTGTATTCTTATTAGCAAATAATCAATATGCAAGTCCTATAATAATTTTGTTATGTATATCTTGCAAAGAAAAAATTATTCAAAAGTTTAAACCCTCTATTCCCACAGGAATTAAAGGAAATGTATTGTTGTTGTTCAT
This sequence comes from Philaenus spumarius, assembly GCA_018207615.1. NCBI lineage: Eukaryota > Metazoa > Arthropoda > Insecta > Hemiptera > Aphrophoridae > Philaenus > Philaenus spumarius. Next base: position 738,716 of record JAGFPH010000232.1, on the reverse strand, counting down.
TTTGAACCCTTGACTTACGGCATTGATTCCTTATTGTGCTAATGAATCACTATTCCAATTTGGAACCAATCCTTTTAACATACATATTACACACATACATATTTAAATTTCAAACCGTTTTTTTTTTTTTTAGTTCAACGCCTTTACTACTTACTTATTAATTTACTTACTGTAGTAACGTGCCTTTACTAATTACTTTGTAGCATTATTACCATGAAAACAGTCTTGAGTGTGTAATTTCTATCCAGCATTTACACTGAACATTGAGACGTCAAAGTAAATATTTTTCTAAAGTGAAACAACGTAACCTACAATCGACTTGAAGTCTAGCGTGACGTAAACCATTATACAGTCTTTAAATAATTTGATCTGTAAACTATTCCTGTTTGCACACCACATTTTTGTTTGTTTGTTTGTTTATGTACCGGCCTTATTAAATATTAAGCACAGATCGGCGTCCATAATAAAGCTTCAATATAAACATTGGGTGTGTTTGTAATACGACCATATATCAAATTATAAAAATAAACGCTCACATTGCAGCCTACAATCATTATCGCATAATACAAACTATATTGTAAAGAGTGGGTGGGGGTTGCTGGTTTATATTAAATTTTGTTAATTTTCAGTTTAAATAAATAAAAATTTACATAATATTTGCATTTATTTATTGTGTAGCATCTTTAAAACAAAAATATTTTGGAACGACTACTGAAAATGTCCATGTATGGATTTTAGGTAATGTTTAGCATTTAATGAAAGACCACTTAATTTTTTGATTTGAAAATATTACTTCTTTCCACTACTTGCATTAATATTTAAATTATTTTCCTAAACTATAACAATAGTTTATACATTTTCCACTTCAAATTTTAATTGTTTTGGTAAAACCAACAATGGCGAGAAAGTGAGTATAAAATGTACTAAAAATACAATGTAAATTGTAATGTCCAATAGCTTTGTGCGTCTGGTAGAAGTAGTTAAAATTATAAGAAAAAGAGACGCAGTCCGTTACGAAATTGTAACTTTCTTAGATAAATGTAATTTGTGAGCCTAGTTTTCAAGAAATTGGTTGTACCGCCGAGGCAGGTTAGGGGAGAAATAGAAGGGATGACACACCCATTAGGCCAGTCACATTCCTAGTCTGAGGATACTGTACGTAATATTACAAAGACAAACATTTTGGTAGAGAATGTTAGGGAGAGACCTTTTTGAAAATTTCTGTTGAACGGAAATATGAGTAAAAATCAAAAGTGTTTTAAAATTAGAGAAATAAAGCTTTTTAATCGACTTCTCAACAGAAATGATAAGCGTTTGATAACATGTGATTTTTATTTTTTTCATTTCTTACGCTTGAAATAAAATCTATCCAAGCAAGTTGCATGTGTAAGCTCATTGGTAACTTAAATATAGTCAAAACTTATGGAACCTTGAACTAAATTTAAAAAATTCGGCAGTGAAATTCACTTATGACTACAACACATTCAACGGTAAATAATTTTACTTAAAGTTTTTAGTTATTTTACATATATTATTCACGCATTTGTGTGTGTGTTTTACAGGTAATATTAAAAACAAAATATTATTATTTTTTTTAAATTCTTAAATGAAAACAAAATTTCGTCTTAATTTTACTCACAGATACGGAAACATCTATGAGCTGCCTTTAACAGTTGCACCAACCTAAAACAATAACAAAGCAATTATTATAAAAGTTTAGTAATCAATGCGATATAATAATACATATAAATAATTTGAAAAAATGTTAAATATTCCTCAAAAACTAAAAAAAAAAACAGAAACTTCTTCTTAAAAAAAATTACTTATGTAATTATTATGTATACATAACACAAATACAAAACACAGTGTTAGCATAAGTTTTTGATTTATTTTGTTTCCGGTGTCTGAAATAAAATTGTCTTAAAACATAACTATCCGATACAACATATAAATAAAACTTCAATAACGTAACAAAAATGTTGAAACTTAAACTTATTTTATTTTGAAAATTTAAATGCAATATTTTACAAAAACTAAATCACAAATAACTCAAACTTTATACATAGAAATATTTTATTATAATTTCTTGTTCGGACATTTGCCATCATTTGTGTGTTAAATAATCAAACACGACGTTTCAGGAATACAAATGAATTCCCGTTCTCATGTTGGCCACACCTTAATAATCTGGCCAGTTGTCAGTCTCACTCCAACTTGTCAACTAGACGCTTGCCATCATTGCGTGTGCTTAGTGTTTGAATTGTGTTTTGTCTGTGGTTGGTGTGTTTGACTTCTCAGTCTTAGCTCTGAGATGTATCACGTAGATATTTAAGGTTAGTAATATTTTGTAGTTTTACTTTGTTCACCTTTACATAGGCCTGGTTGCCTGTGTTTATGTACCGTTAGTTTTAGTCACTTGAGAACGGGAATTGATTTGTATTCCCGAAACGTCGTGTTTGATTATTTGACACACAAATGATGGCAAATGGCCGAACAAGTAATTACAATAAAAATTCACCATCCATCATTAACTAACAATAACTTCAAACAGAGGACATAGAAATAGTTTTTGTTCCGCTTCTATAAGTGCTTTATAAAATTGTGAATCTCCTACAATTTTAAAATTATAAAATATAACATACATACTTTCAAAAAAAATAATTACAAAAGACAACTTAATGTTTCAAATACCAACTTAACTTAAATTCGTAACAAAAATACTATTACATAATTTATTAGAAAAAAAACTGGAACTATACAAAACTATTGGCAAAATATGGCAAAACTAAAAAACAATACTTTGTACCGAGATTATGATAAAAACATCACGGCAGCATAAAAACGTAATAATTTACATATATTTAGTTATATATAAATTCATATCAAGAAAAGTACAGCTCCTTTCTTCTTGAAACGATTTATTAAAGATATAAACGTAAATAATATATTTCAAAACACAGTGCAACAAAAGTTTATTGTATTTTCTGTATTTAAAAACTACCTGTTTTAATATTACATTTTAATAAAACTAAATGCTATGTAATAAATGTAATACCTTTTTACTTATGCTGACAAAACATTTACAATACAAGCTTATTTTTAAATGTACACAGTAATTATATTTTATCAGCAAAGTAAATAATTAAATATCGTTTATAAAATCATCAAACTAATATTGTTTTCGAAAAAATACTAAAATTTAAAAAAATGGCTGAACGATATAATTTGATTACTAATGATTGTGTTGATACAAGTTTGCACGGGGTAGAAAAATTAGAAAAAAATCTTGTTTGAAATATTTGTTTTGTATATTTCAACAATAAACAAACGATTTTCCCTTTATAATTGTAAAAAAACTTTAAATACCAAGGTACATTATGTCCTACAAGGGTGAAATAATTGCAGTTGGGAGAATGAGCAAAATATCACAGTCATTAATTAAAATATGAAACCACCGGACACAGAGGGTAAATGCAATGGGGGGGAGGGGAATTTTAAGGGCTTCGTTGTACCCTCAGATGTGATGTAGCTCTTGTTAATTTTCCAGATGGGGGAGTTTATTTGGGAAGGAATTTAATGAGGAGAGTTGTAGGACGAGCTATGTAGAAGAAGAGAGGTCTTAGTTGGACATCGAGCGAGACAAACCCGGGAGTTATTTGTGTCTTTCACAATGAAATCTTTATATTTGGTAGAATTGTACAGTTTTTTGCTCAGAAAATATACTTTATATAAAGATACTATTACATTTAATAACGTAAATTCTGCTAAATTTTATTTAAAAACTTATTATTTATGTTATTTTTGGTCTAGAAGCTTTTTTCATAGGTGAAGCTAAATTTTTCAGGAGAAGAAAAATGTGAAACTTAGATGTGCTAGTACTTTTGACTTCTATTTAGGTTAAGTTATTGTTTTTAACTGGTATTTTTATTGGTACATTTTAAAATAATTGTCTAACTAATTAAAAATGTATTGTAAGTCGAGTACAGTAATATCAAATCAAAAGGTTCTCAGAAAATGACATTCTTTAGTATCTAAACTTTAATCATATATCAAACCATTTCAAGATGGGGTCATGAAACAGATTTTTACTTTAATTTTACCCCTTGTTGGTTAAAAAATAGGAATGCGTGGATAAAATTAATAAACTTTAAAATATTGGCAAAGATTTTTATTTGAAACTTTCCAAATAACTATTACTTACGGATCGTATTTCTGATGAATTTAATAATTTATGTAATTTTTTAACTTAGTTGTCGTTTCATTGTAACAAAATTGAGCTTTAAAACTACCGATTCTATTGAAATGGAAGTCTGAATTAAAGGTTTCTGAGTTACCTGGTGCTGCTTGGCATAATTCTATTTAAATATATCGTGATAAAAAACACAAAATATATAAGGTCATTAAAATATGATTTCTTTTAGAGCGCGTTAGAAATTTTTTTTTATTTTTTAATGCACGTAAAGTGGAGAACAACAGCTAGCAATATTTGCAATTTGTTTGTCGATACCATTTATTTTATTTTAAACGCGATTTTATTCCTGCAATGAACTGTATTTTCAATTTGTAAACGACTTCAGACTTTTCATGGCCATTAAACAGCGATATCTAGCCAAGCATACTAAAACGGCCATAACATGTAAAACAACTTCAGATAGGATCAAGTAAACCATAAAACATCGCACTTAACTACCCCTGATGTGCTTTATGAAAACAAACGGGTGTTCTATAAATACTACATCCTTTATTAATGTATTACTGCACTTTATTTAAACGTTAACAACATGCTTACTACTTATGAGCAGTGAATGTGTGCACAAATATTGAAAAAACATTTACCGCCAGTTTCAGCTTGATGATCAATTAATTAGTAAATCTTACATAAACGTATAGTCTAATATCAACTTTGTTTTCTATTTGAAGTAAATATTTAACACAAGTTTGCATAACCTCTAGTTAAACTCTCATCGACATTGTTTTAAGGTTAATTGCAGAAAAGATCGTAATTTTTTATTAAATGGTCAACTGATTTTGTCATTTTGAGATTAGGCTAACTGTTTGCATTGTGTTGCCACAGTTACATTGTTTAAATTGCGTAAAAGATTAAGCTTATTGTATATTAAATTTGAAGTAAAACAATTCAGTTAATCTAAAATAAAATATTTACGTGATGTTATATTGAAACATTACGTTAATTCGAGTTTAATTGTAGATTGGCAGTTAGAAACTAAAATTAAAGGTGTTAAGGGTCTGCTGTAGTGGCGGCCATCTTGGATTTTTATCCCATAAGAGAAATGTTAAATTTCAAACCATTTATTTCGTTTACTTTTTATCATAAATTTTTTTGCAAGGTCTCATTTTAAGCACAGTCACAATACGCATCCGTCTTGCAATTTACATTTTTGTAAATGCTTTTGATTTGTTATGTAATTGACTTTTTGTAAGTAAAAAGTTTGAATTTTTTTCCTAACGCAATAAAAAATTAATAATGAAAAATAATTTGCAGGCCGGATCCGAAATTTTATAAAGAATATTCAGTTTTTTTTCCAACACTCAATTACAAAAGATAGACTTTTAAAATGGTTTGAAATGAGGCAATGTCAAAGCGTTCAGCTGCAAGAAATTGCACTGTTTAGATAGGGATACAGTGAGAAGCGGTTGCGTTTCCGGTTGCTTTCTCGTTTACTGGAGCAGACCCTTAAGTATAGGATTAAATTATTGAATGATTTTTCTAGAAACTTTGTAAATAAGATTTAATAAACTTTCTTTGGTATACTTTTATTTTAACGCTTGTAAATGAATAATTATCGTTATACAGAATTTTGTAAGAATATGTTTTTAAAATTCCTTAGACGATAGGAGGTATTAAAAAAAGAAAAACGTGAACAATGTTATGTCCTAAATCAATTAGTTTCTTGTGTGTCCTCCGTTTTGTGTGTTTTTCAATAAGAGGATTCAATTTGAGCAAATTTATAAACAAAAGAACATTTTTCTTTTAATATTCCAACTGAACCAACAACCATAGTCTTCTCCCGGATTGGAATTTTGGAGCCAGGAAGAAGTGATCTCCACAAAACCCTTTCCGAACTTTGTACAATATTTTACAACACTAATTAGCCTATTAAACATACAAAAATTACAGTTTTTAAAAAGTATGTAACCAAAATTTTCCCCCAATAGACAGCGACTCTGGATATTTTAAAACCACTTTGGAACCATTGCGTAAGAAACTATAAGATTCTATGAAAACTGCAAAATAAAGATATTATAGTTCTTCAAAACAACAATATACAGTTAGTATATAATAATGTATTTCTCAATATGTTCTGGTATTTCACCAAATACAAAAATTTAAAAGAGAGAAAAGACAGAAAGGATCCATACAGAGCAAATGTGCATACATTTTTGTTTTATAATTTTCTACTCATTATATGCGTTCTACAATAATTTAAACGATATTCTATTATTCCAAGAGGAAACATTATCAAGTTAGAGTAATTATTTATTACAGTAAATTTTCTCTCCAACCTGAACTTTTATAGGAACGGATAAAGTTCCTGACATTATCACACTGACATTTGAAATCGTTATGGAGCATGTGAACACTATTATTTTTCAGTAATTTAATTGCAACTATACTTTCACTTTATATTTTATTAGCGGGGTCAAAAATTTAGTACCCAAAATATTGATGTTTTACCTTTGACATGTGGGGTATCATTTTAGAAGGATTTATACCAAAAAAAAAAACCCCATTATATTTCGAACTTTGTTTAGCAACCAGGTGTTGTCTTCAAGATATTCCCAAAAATTGAAGTAAAAAAAACATTAATTTTCTACAAACATAATAGTTCTCCCTGATTCAAGCTACCAATTTTTCATTTATTCTAACCATAATTATTCTTTAAATGGTTATTAATAATTTATAATATACGGAGTATTTATAAACTATTTTTTTAAATTTATTAATTGCTTAATTTCATTGTTTATATTCTTCCAAAATTTATCTAGGGGTAAATATTATTAAACTTCAATTAAGAAATAGTAGATGTGTACATAGAACATATCATTGAACATGCAAATATAAAATTGAATTTATAGAACTTTGTTCAATATATACATTTTGAATATCTCAAATTGTAGCGTCTACTTTTAGATCCAAACCTTATTATAAATATTAAAACTTGAATTGTATGTTTAATTCTTTCTTTAATGTCAAAATGGACATTTCAACGATTGTTATTAATTTTTTTGTACAAAAAGTATGTTTTTTGGAAGTACTTTGATATAAATAATACGGTTGTGTGTAATTGTTACCAGGTAATCGTCTGACATTACTTAAGTGTATTCCCATTTTAATTATACTAGGATTTGTCTCTAGTGTTGACTTTCAAAGTTTGTTTTAACTTGAATTATTATTATAGTAGGTGTTTATATATTCTAAACATATACTTTCTCAACTCAATTTTACAGTTATTGTTGTTAGTTGTTGTTATTGTTTATTTTTTTACAGTTATTGGTGTACGTCGATTTCGTTAAATTTTCAATAAACATAGGAGTATATAATTTAAAAAATAATAACAATCCTTGATAATTTAACTTGAGAGAATATAATAATGTAAACAAGCTAAATAAATTAATAATATTTTCCAAACATTTTTAAACACATTTATTAAATGAATTAATTTTCAGTATCCATCCAGGTCACTAATTGATTAAAATAAAGTTTCTTACCTTTTTTCCGTCAAGTGATATTTTTTTTGTATTTTTTACTCGTTTCGGGATTTTTACAAACATTAAAATTAATTCACAAAACACACATAACACATTTCACATTTAAAGTACTTTTCGGTGTACACCTTATGTTCAGTCTGTTATCTCGCGCATTCGGAACCTGTTCTTACCACGGGCTTCTTTAAACTCTTTTCGCCGTAACATATAAAGTATTAGAATGGAAATTTAGCTGGTCGTTCAATAATTGATGTTCGCCATTTGCATCTTTTCATTTGAACGCCTTATATATCTCATACTCCTCGATCGCGTTCATATACCTTTAGAACATATTTTAATTGGTTTGAAGTTATTTTGTAGGCTGGTATAACTATGGTCTTCCCCTATTCGTCGGTTGAGTAATTTATATATACTAGCTGACCCAGCAATGCTTCGCTATTGCATAATTATTTTGGTGAAATAAATGCGACAAATGATGGTAATTTTGTGTGTCATAAGGGTATGAATCGTAGGTTCTAAACCATGTTATTTATACCACTTCATAGCTGCACACCATTTACATGTCGTCGTAGGACCTCGTTCAACTGTATTGTCTTTGTGATAAACGGTGTTGCAGTTGTAGTGAAACCCTGACATTGATTTTTCAGACAATGGAAGCACCTTTATGTAACGTCTTTTAGAACTATATTTTTGAACGGCAGCCATTTTGACCAGGGGATTTTGTTGACTGTACTTTTTGGAAGCCTCACGATGCACGGCAGGATTTTGTTTTATTGTAAAAAAATTCGTGCATTTAGTAAATTTGACACCCCCAAATCCACCCTAAAATTTCGAATTTGTTTAAATTATTTCTTAGCAAGCACCTATGGCCTTAGAGAAAGCTACATACCAAATGTCATTCCAATCCGTTTGGTAGTTTTGGAGAAATCGTGATTTAGTAATTTTGACCCCCTCCCCCCCCCTAAGATTTCGAATTTATTAAAATCCTTTCTTAGTGAGCACCTATGGCCCTAGATGAAGCTACATACCAAATTTCGTTCCAATCCGTTCAGTAGTAAATCTTGATTTAGTAACTTTGAACCTCCCAAATCCCCCTAAAATTTCGAATT
>JAGFPH010000232.1:702018-725716 GCA_018207615.1 Philaenus spumarius | reverse complement strand
ATTCGTCACCATATAGAAAAGAAGGTTCCTATTAGCCGTTTAAATTAATAATAATAATAATAATAACATATGCTTTATTGATTTATTTTACAGAATTATAACGTTTCTTTTCTGACATATAGTCTAGCATGGCTTCAGCCGTCTGCTAGGTTGGCATCAATACACACATAAATACAAGTTTGATTAGAAATGAGTACAGGTATTAAATTCCCAATAACAATAAAGCTCAGCGATCGCAACCTAAAAGTATTATCAAAAGTTAAATTCTTTTATCAATGCCCATCTATAATGCCATGCTTGTTCAAGATATTTACATAATACTCCCCAATCCTTACCATTTATAAAGTCCTTGAACTCTGACATCGATAATCTTTCTTTACCCAGATACGATTTTCTATGTTGCACCAATATCGGGCATTCTGCCACAAAATGGTAAACGTCTTCGTTTACTCCCATATTACATAAAGAACAAAGATAATTTTTCCCTTCAACCCACGGTTTAAAATTTACATGAATTAACTCGGCTCTACACTTAAATGCCCATTTAGCCGTTTAAATTATATATAGTTGTAAAACATGTGTAGCAAACCGAATTTCTACAAATTCCAATGTGACCTTAAAATACAATGTAGGTTTTAGTACCTTAACATAAAACAAATTATAAAGTTTAAAAAAAATGTGCTTCCTTTGCGACCATGCAAAACTCTTTAAAACATTTTAAATTACAAGTAGAGTGCTAAATAGGAAGGCTTGCAATTTATAAAACATTTACCAATAACTCTCTGCAAAACTCCTCAAACAAATTTATGAATACTAAAATATTGACCAAGTCCCTGCCATAGAATAAATAATACATTAAAAAATAGTATTTAAAATATATATATTCAACAGTTAATTTTAAAATTGCCTCGTTGACACCAAAACACCCACACGGATTAACGAAGGCAAATATATAACTTATTCAACAGTTAATTTTAAAAGTGTTTTGCTGACACCAAAACACCCACATGGATTAACGAAGACACTACATCTACATAGTCATACATTGACTAGGTTTCACACACAATCATTTCATAATTTATTACAAATAAATGCTAAAATGTCTACGAATTCGTTGCTTTTAAGTATTGCTATCAAATAAATTAACTTAAGACGAACGTTTATTAGACATATTCAGTGTTTGTTTCTCGTTTAAATATCCAATGGTAGCTTGGGGAGGAATTAATAATGAAAAAGCTCGGTTCATGAGTTTCAGGAATGTATCCCTCTCTGGAAAACCTGGATAAAACTATAAACCCTTAAGGAATGAAATGGAATTGGAAAACAAAGCAACTTATTCTTGTTAAATCCTCCTAATGTTTATCGCAATTATTTTTATTAAACATTCCGGAGAGAAATTAATGGGAATTTTACTTTGTTAAATTTATAATTAAATTTACAGCATTAAGGTGAACACAAATAGATTTCAGAAATACACTCAAGTAAAACGCTACAAAATTCGTATTGAATAAGTATCACAAGTTAGACTCGTAATTTGATTTAGTGTAAATGTTCTACTAGATTTGTTCAAACGACTATTTTAAACATCTGGATGAGGTTAATTTAAAACATTATTTTGTTTAATAAATATTTTAAGAAAGGCTTTGAGTTTAACACAGCTTAAAACATATACCTAGGCAGACATTGAATCCCGTTTACATTTGATCTGTTTAAGGCGAAAAGAGCCGATGCTTTACATTGCCTGAAAAGCACCACACATTTTTTTCGTCAATTCCAACTCGGATATAGAAATCAAGGATACATTTTAAGGTTTTTTTCTTATAGGTGTAGTCCATAGTATATGAAATAGAACATTTTCGGGGAGAAAACAATTCATTTAATTTAAGATAACGGTCCATGTTGATAATTTGTTAGTATTATTATTATTCCAAAATTGTATAGAACCACAAAGCAATACAATTATACACATCCCCAAGTAAATGTCATCCATTCACACATTTACAGTCAACATAATATAAAATTAAACTTATTCACAAAGGTCTGTTTCCCACTCGCTTCCATAACTTCACTAATCTATTTGTATAATGAGAGATAACAACTAACAAAATGTTCATAACTTTACTTTTCCTTATTCCTAAATATTTACACTTACACACCCAAAAACTAATAAAGATAAAAGCACATTTAAATTTTAAACTATGCATACACAGAATAATTTAACTAAAACAAAGTACGAATATAACAAAACTAGCTGCCCGATCCGGCTTTGCACGGATAGACAAATCAAAGTTAAATCTTATCTTCTAAAGAGAGAGATAATTGTCTGTCTGCTAAATGGATCTGGAATCTCCGTCTAAGGATTTTTGATTTTTTGATTTTATATGGGGCTTTTGGCCACGAGAAATCGATTGGAAATGGTCACCAGTCTGGGAAAATTCGTTTTCTACGTCTTTTTATTAAATTAAAAAGTGAAATTTGTCCATTTTAAACAATACAAAGCACAGCTGATGCCAATGTTTTCAATGTCATTACAATAATCATTTGTTTTCTTTTAAACGAAGCACAGCTGATGCAAATGTTTTCAATGCCATTACAATAATCATCTGTTTTCTTTTAAACTGTATTTTATTAGAGGTAAGCCTAATGTTGTATCACTATTTATAGTTACCATGGCAACGAATACTTCTGCTAAATAAACATACCCTTTATTTAGTTGTTTAATGTTATAGGATTAACCTAAACGATGTTCACGGAAATTTGCAATAATAGTTATTGACGTGAGCGAACTAGGCCCTGCTTATAATCGAGCTTTAGCTCGGTCTCCTGGTACTTTATATTAACAACAAACATATTATATCAATAAATATATTACACTATGTATTTCTTATGGGGATTTTTAGTAACTTTGACTCCCCCAAACCCTTCTGAATTCTTTTAAACCCTTTCTTAGCAAACACATAGGGCCCTAGAGGAAGCTAGATACTAAATTTCATTCCAATCCGTTTTGTGTGTTTTTTTAGTAACTTTGCCCCCCAAACCCCTTTAAAATTTAGAATTTTTTTCAAACCTTTCTTAGCGAGCACCTATGGCTCTAGAGGAAGCTACATACCTAATTTCATGCCAATCCGTTCAGTAGTTTTAGATAAATCGTGATTTAGTAACTTTGACCCCCCCCCCAACCCCCCCCTAAAATTTAGAATTTTTTTAAAACCTTTCTTAGTGAGCACCTATGGCCCTAGAGGAAGCTACATAACAAATTTCGTTTCAATCCGTGTAGTAGTTTTTGGGAAATCGTGATCAGTGAGTCAGTGGATTTGTCTTTTATATATATAGATTATCAAATTTAGTTCTTAAAATCATAAATTTTATATAATAAAAGTATTTAAAAAAATAACTAAAGAAACATACTACTCTGTAAGGAAATTTTTTAATTAAATTAATCAATTTTGATGATTCGTCTATATATTCATTGACAAATTCTATTTTTAGTAAATTGCATACTTATAAAATATCGGTTGGGTCTATTGTATTTTGAAATCATTTTCATCCACAGTCAGACTACCGAGAGACATTTGAACACGGCTGAACATAGCAATATCCATACGCTGTAGAGCATTTCAAACCAATTGTATTGCATTCTCAGCTTCTACCACAATCTTTCGTGTAAAAAGATCCGTTTTGGGGAGTTTCAACATTTCATGCTAAACTTTTCATCAACTTATAATGACCAACTTATAGAATACTTAGATGTATGAACAAATTTATTGATCATTTATTAAAAGTTATATTGAGATAAAATTTCCCCTAACAAACATGTCGTCTGAAAAGTGAGAAGGGATATTTTTCTAACACGTTTAAATAGCTTAACTCGAATGTTTGAACACCAACGCGGTATAGAAGATGACCTTGACAGGTTTTTAACGTTTTGAAATTATTTTATAAAATAAGCTAAATGGGACTGTTAAGTGTATGTAACAGTTCCAATGAAACAGTTCCTTAAAGCTATCTTCAGTTTGACTAATCTTACTAAAAACTGTTGTAGTGTTTGATAAATTGTTCAAGAACGTCTGAAATATCGTTAAAATTAAAGGCGACAAACACGAAAGTTATAAATATGTATTAATGAAAATTTCAGTTGAAATACTTGAAAAAATATGAAATCTGGACGAACTTTCTTATATACTAATATAAACATATGGGTTTTCTTTAAAATAAATATACACATACAACGAGATTAAAACATAACACCCATCATTAGTAAAAGCACGAGTACTAGGGATATTCTAGTAGCACTTGATCATCTTAGCACTACAATAGCCTCCTCAATGTTGATTCCTGTCATTGATATCGATGCATTTATTCGATTGCTAACACACTTCTTTAAAACGTTTGGGGAGTTTGTACCTAAAATTGCTGATCTAAAAAGAAGACTCGTAAACTAATTTCATCCTTTTAAAGTAAAGGTACTGGTAAAGTTACGCTAAGTAATGTTTTGGCGGTATGTCCAGGCGGTGCTAGAAATGTTTAGTGTGTCCTAACAAATACAATTGCCGAAAACAATGGTTTAAATTTGTGTTGTTAAATGTATATTACATAATAACATACCGACTTATAAACTAAACAAAATACTTTTAAACAAGTATATATTCAATGGGAGAAACCGTGGGCTTCGTACAATGTTACCATTGTTTCTGAAACAAGTAGATGAATTTGTTTTCCTTTACATTAGAAGGCTCTAATAAAAAGATGGTGGTTAGGAGGTCGTTAAACACTTAAATAGATATTTTTTAGCAGGAAAATATTTTACAATAATATTTAAAAAATTCCGATTATATTATAATTTTTTTTCATTTTGCACAAACATAAATGCCAAAGAATATTAGTTTTAACCGTAGAACCAGTGGCTTTAACGAAAATGAAAGGCTTGGCGTGTGCAAGCACTTTTTCAAAAATTCATTAAAAATAGTAAATTAACCCCAAACCAAAAGTGTTTCGTAGCTTTTTTGTAGAGAAAGGTTTAAAGAATTTATATATGCCAGTAAAAAAAATATAGATGTAAATTTTACAAAGTTATTAGCTCAAGAAACAAAAAATGTTCAGTTACGAAAAATAAAAGTTCAACTTTAGGTCTACATAAAAAGTAGTAAACATTTTTCGTAATTTTGTTATAAATAGAACTGTATAAAAACATTTATTAATTTCAAATTTCTTATTTTGAAAACACCAGTTTTAATATTCCTACTACAAGACTGCTATCAAAAGTATGCCAAGTTTGAAACGTAATTTACTAATATATGCACTGCCCAAAAATGATATATTATAACAAAGAGTAGAGAATGATTCAAAGAATTGAACTGTATACTTGTAAATAATCTTTTCATAAAAGTATTTGACTTAGAATTATTTGAATAACAAAAGCGAGAACAAATATAGAAACATCCCGTCCATACAAGCAATACAACAAACTCCTATGTCTACCCATGTTATAAAAGTCCGTTAGGTTTCAAATTTAAACGTCGGATGAGAACGTAATAACAGTCACTTTCCCACGGTCCTACACAACAAACTATTCAAACAAAACATATTTGGTTTACACGAAATGTTAGCTTGAAGCATTATCTTTACAAAGATACCAAAATATGTCTAAAAATAGATTAGGGTTACACAGATATCACGTTTAAAAAGTAAGGCTGTTGATTGGTTGGAAAACTGACCAATTGCAAGGGTCTACAAAACGCCCCACACTTTAGAACGATTTTTGATTGGATGGCAGTTTTACTTAGAGGATATTGTGACGAATTCTACGATATATACGTAACTTAGAAAAAGTACTTGGCGGGCTGTAGAGAGAGAAGAAGGATGAGTTATTTCGTTGAATTTAGGATGAAATCCGGTGAATATTCGGGCGGCGAGTGTGTTGTAGAAAACTAATAAACTGCAACGATGATTACGTATGTAAATATACGTATTAGAAAGAAATTGTAAATACAAAAATAAAAGTTTGAAACATTACCTTTCCAATGGTGTTTGTCTTTTTTGAGATTGTAAGATTTTAATGGGTCAAATATTCAATACAATCACTCGTTACAAATGTGTTGGAGTGACGGTACTTTATGTACCGTCTGCTGGTTCTAGAATTAAATGTTTAAAAAAGTATAAAAAAATGTAATATGCCCACAATTCAAAATTAATGCAAAAGCAAATTTCTTACGCATTGTATAAGTCTAACAAATTGAGTCGAAGCTCGAAGTTTGTAACGATAGACATGAAATATAAAAGACCTGGCGGATTGAAACCCCCATTCCTCTTTTCACAACACATCGCTCTCCTAACAGCGGTTAATTAACCCGTAGTAGAGCAATTTATTGCTTCAACGGGTTTAGAATTGTATTACGTGATTTAAGTACGTCGGATGCTTAGGCATCGGTTCACGCTCCGATGTAGACTAAGTAATTATTTGTTTCACGTAGTCAACTGATTGCTCGCCTATGTGTGACGTCAGTAAATGTATGTGCAGTGTGTGTGAGCTGGTTCTACCGCTGCGCTGGAGACTAATTGGTTTAGCTGGACTACCGTCTTCCGTCCTTGTGAAATTTTTGTTAATATAATTTGACGTTTTATAGTTGTTTTGCGCAACCACAGAAAAACTCAAGTCAGTCTATGTGGGACTTACTAAATCATTTTTATTGAAAGTACAATAAACCTGTTTTTCTTACAGTACTGGTATACCAGGATGTTAACTAAATCAAAATAAGTATTTAATAGTTTGTATAAATGAATAATTATTAGGCCTACACACCAGGAATTTACTTCTTAGTGAATGACGCACACTCTTTGACTTTTTTTGTACATATGGCTTAAATGTAAAAATATATCTATACATATAAAAAAAGTTTAAATAAAAAATTTTCCACTTTTCAATTAATTAAAATTATTGATTAAATTACAAGTGAAAAAACATGGACCAAGACCGGGATTTGAACCCAGGACCTTTGACTTTCCGTGGCAAAACTCTACCAACTGAGCTATCCTGATCCTAACTACTTTAATGTTGGAAAACATGTGTTATAAACAAATTTTAAAAGAAAATTTTGTTTCTGATTAAAACCATCCAGAAATTTTAAATAAAAATACTAACACCTACATTTGTGTTCTTGAAACGGAAATGAACTGTTTAGATATAAAACTTGTATAAGAACTAGCCTAGCCGAATGCATTGTATTAAGCCTTTAGGCGTTTCAATAAATTTTCCTTCATTTCTTTAGAAACAAATAATGGAGTTTCAGTTGAAACGAACTGTGTAAACTGATTCGTTTGTTAGCTTACGTATTGTAACAGGAATTTAATTTAATTGACACGACCTTCTTGGTAAAGACACGCAATGTTTTTTATTAACTTCCATACACAGAATGTAATATGAAAGCGGTAATGAGTTGGTATTAAAATCTAACACAACTAGGCCGACTTGTTTTATTTTATTCATAATTATTATTATATTTATAGCGAACATTTTGCATTAATTATGGTTATAAATACACTGATTTCATCCTTATTAAATACAAATATAAATATAGTTATTTAAAAGTATTATATAAATAAAACAACTATTCAAAACCAATAAAGGGGAAAGCCCTCGGTTTACTTTAGGAAGGACTTTGTGATTTTAAGCTCATGCTTTTAGTATTCATCTAGATTACGCAATTCTTGGTATTGTTGAGTTAAAATCCTAACAGATTATTTATTTCAATAACTTGGGATTAGTATGTATACGATTAATAAGATGATTTAAAATATTACACGCTCTAATCAAATAGCTTAATATAGTCTTTCAAACAAACATATTGTAGAGACTGACCTTTTAATTACGTAACAGCTTCATATTTAAATAGATTGATGATAGATAAAATAATACTAACTTTTATTCAAATCCCATAGTTGTTTTTTTAATTTTTAAATACAGGTATAGAATTATAAAACGAAATTAAAAATAAGGGGATAACATTGCAATTCTAAACCATACATTTTTAGCTAGAAAGGTAATCAAATATTATGATTGATATTTAAAAATCCTATCAAACTCAAAAGGGATCCCAATTTGATCCCACATTGTACTTGAAAATTAACTTAAAAATAAATTTGTAAATTAACACGACCAAATGACAAATTGATATGAGATAAAAAGAGTTTAAACATCTCTTCGTATCAAAATTCTACATAGGCCTCAGTTTAAACTATTAAACCGTCTAAGACTATTAAACAAATTTCCGTTTGAAAGGTTTTCTGGTAACACCAACCATTTGCTCAAGTGGATAAAATAGCAGTTAAACTATAAAAAATACATCTCCCTTAGTGGGAACAGTATCAAATCTTTTCAAAACAATACAATAGTAAACCTTCTGTACGACAAACATTTACTGCAAACTTGACCAACAGTTCGTTACTTCTATGGTAGACACACTTTACAAATCTTTTAAATATTATCACAAAATGATTGTCTAAAACTTGTAAAAGCTGCTACCCTAAACGAAAGGGAAAATTACATTTTTGAATGCTTACCTTATGATAGTAAATGGGAACTCCAAAATGTGCCTACGACTGGAGGCCATCACGATTTTTAGTTTTCATTTTGGTTATTTAATGTATTCATCTTTTGAGTATGTAAAGAAGAAGATTTTAATGTATGCATGTGTTGACGACTACAGAAGGACAAACAATCTAAGATTTAAGCTGCAAAACGTTTAAAACGGATTTGCGACACAGATAAAAGTAAATCAATAAAATTTATCTATACGTATTATATAAAATTGAGGTGTTTGTCAGTGATTTCGAAATAAATCTTTTTTTCAAAGGACATATTGTTATTGCAGTAACACGAAATCAGAACCTAAACATGTATTTTCTTTTTATACATAGATGGGGAAAATATATTGACTTGGAAAAACTCACTAAACTCACTATACGTTTTTAGGCCAGTGCAAACTTTCAATATTTCCCCGATATTTCCTTCATTCATTTCATATTTCCGAACAAAGCCGCGGGAAACCCCAGCTTGAGGCTTTGATATTCTTGAATGTCCTCATTTTAGTTTTACAGGAATAATATGGATAACAGATTGAGGAGCCAAGTTATTCTATCAGATTCGAACTTATAATAAATGGAAAACTCGTAATGTTGCCAAGTAAACCCCACGTCTCTATTTAATTAAAACGTACATTGCGTAATTCTGAAAAGTGAATCCTCTTTGCGTAAGCCGCGAGATCAAGGAGGTTGTAGTAATCGTGCGTAACTTTTAAAACGAACATAAAACAGGAACGCATTAAACTAAATCTGAGATTACGCAACAAATCTTACTTCAAAGTTTCGAGGAAAGCCGAGTAGACTTGAATTATAACGCTTGGCTGGAAACTATACGAGACCTGGTTTCGACTTTGAATCCAAAGGGTTGAAATTACCCTTTTACATCAAACAGATGCGGTAGCTATCCCGCTCACATACCTCTTATGTAGTCCGGATACTAACATGGTTAATATTTTCATCAGAAAACTTGTTTCAGAATTCATGGAATGCGATGCACGGATAGTGTAGTCTATGGTTTGTTGTGTCTTGGTGATGTTGTTTTATGTATTCCAGAAGCGGGAAAACAGAGGAAATTATTTGTGTAAATCTGTATTACTGTAAAGTGAGAACAAGTTCTATTATTCATGTTTACTTAGATTATTAATATTCAAACATACCCTAGATCTTACATTTTATGTACTGCACATGAATAAACTACACAATAATTACTTTTAAACACTAATCTGTTAGGTTGTGATGGGTTAAATACGTTCTTTCAACGATGAACCCTTTATGTTTGTACAGATAGTTGCGCCTATAAAAGGGGTTTGAAGTTTCTCGCTGTTCTGAATGAAACATCCATGTTACAATCCTTACAATACTTTAAAAAAAAATAACTTTTCTGTGCATCCTAATTAGCTTGGATTCGTTTAAAATGAAGTCATGTAGAAAGATATTTAAAGTCTGAATTATTAAAAAGGAATATAATAGAATTTATACTAAGTATTTCAAAATATGGCCACCGAAATACAATTGTAAAACAGAAAAATCTCAAAGAAACAAGGACGTTTTATTAGTCAGAAAAATAACTAGTAAAAGTAAAGAATGAAAGTAACTTGTGTAACTTATTACATGGGCGGTCAAAATAAAATTTTCAAATGGGAACACCCATCTTGTGGAAGGGGCTCAATAAAAAGCATAAAAATACAAAACTAATCGCGTTATAATTGTTCATAACAAAAACCAAAATGGTCAAAAATCTGCCGGTTGTAAAGATTTTACAATATTTTTTAACGTAATTGAATTGATATATTAATCAGCATGTAAGTTAAATTGATGGTGCCATTTTTTTTTTATTTAAAAACTATTTGTTTGATATGTCACATAACGCAAGCTATTTTTTTGGAATTTGAATGTGCAGTTAAAATTCTGTTAACCTTCACAGCCTTCGTTCAGATTTACCTAACAAATATTTTTTAATTTGAAATTTACACATTTCGTAAATTTTTTTATCATTTCTTTACAGGAAAAAGCTATTTTATAATTAACCGTTTTGAAATACATATTTTTCAACTTTTCTGGTTGACATACAAAAAGTATTTAGTAGACGCCAATAAAAGTTTGGCTGCCACCATAAAGTCTTCCTCAGGGGCCATTTGAGAAAAAGACCATTATTAAACGATAGTGAAAGCTGAATTCAAATTGTATATACAAAAATAAGTTTACCGATGATCCTTATAAGGAATAACATATAATTATTGGGCCATGATTAACACATGTGTTCCTCACTTTTAATTTAACTATGTTTAACTTTCAATATAAACATAACTAATTTACTTTAGTTTTTTTTATATATATTTTGTTGAAACAGTTATAACACCCATACATTTGTTACATTTCACAAACATTGTAGTTTGTGCTTCAAAATTTTTAATGCATATTGGTCTTAGCTCTTTTGCAAAGTTGGCCTAACAAGTCGTACATCTATGGCGCCTTCTTATTAATTGATTTCGGTTACTTTTTGTGAATAAAAGTTCATTTTATGTGATATTTCTGGTACGTTCGTGTTTCCACCGATGTTATCCTTAATCAATATTGTAGAACAAGTGGATTTTTGAATGAGGTTACGCAGATTTTTATAATGAATATCGTTGTATATGACAACGCTTTCACAACAGAATTTAAACAATATTTTGTAAATTATATTTTTTATTAATAAATTTGGTGGTCATAGAAAAAACCTATGTATTGATATAACCCATATATGAACCAAAGTGTGTACAATAAATCTAAATATCCAACAATTAATTTTATAAAGACAATTGTCCACAAAAAAATAATGATTTTATTGCACAAAATTAAAACTGAGTTTAAACGTGAAATTCAAAAACATACATTTCACTAACGCATTCACTATAGTTTAATTAACATTTTACGAGATTGTTAATTAAAAATTTATAAGATGTTATAATGAAAGAACAACATTTTACCACGTTAATTAAATTATTAATGAACTCGATAAAGTTTACACTGGAGGAAAAATTGCTCTGATTACCTCATTTGCAAGTTTAATTTAAAAACAACACATTATATTAAAAACTGAAATTTAAAGGGATTTATTCTATAATTGTTTCCAGGTTCCGACAATAAATGAACTTTGCATATAGAAATAGCATTAAATTATAATACGAGAGGACATTGCAATCAACCGAAAGCATTGGAAGGTGTTTTGTAGGAATGAACTTTGCTTTGTCAATACTGGATGCGCCGCGAGGACTAATGTATTAACTGTATCCTAGTTTTGTATAGTGAATGAAGTAAAATAGTACTCGGAGTATTTCAATAATTTGACTTCTCTGTGTTAATCCACCGTTCACTATTAATTAAGTTTGTCAATGGCCTTATATTTGGAGTATAATTAATAATGTTTATTTTGCGTGTAAATAATTACTTTGACCGATTTTAAGGCAGAGAATGTTTGTGTTATTTAGGAATAATGTACTACCTAAAATGCTTTCAATAGAAAATAATGATGATCATATTTTGTTACCTGTAAGTATTTTCAAGTTTACTATTGCCTCAAAAGATACCATCAATAAATTCCAATATTTTATTAAACTCTGCAATTTTTTTGTAAAGGATTGTTGGGTTTTCAACCGAAGAAAGTTATAAGCTTGTGCTACTCTTAAATGTATGCCGGTTGAAAAATCACATACTGCCATTCGACATCATATTTAGTAAACTATAAAATTATATCCTGTTTTAGTATTTAATTACAATATGATATATAAATGATAAAACATGCGCTGAAACAACAATAATTGCTTTCGAAACAGTCTATACACCTTGTCCAAACGTTCCGGACCAGATCATGAACTCAAAATCAACAAATTTAGGAAAGAGATATTTTACTGTACAATTGGTAATCTAATGCAAAATAGTATATGCTTATAAATAACTATGTGTTACTATCATTTACCGCCAGCAACCTATTTGAAGTTTTCTTAGAATTAAATTCTAACCATTTCACTTGTTTATTATATCAATAACGCTTAAACCTTCATCAATATATTTATTAAAATTCCACATATATATTTTGGTTCCAAATATGCACCAATAAATAAAGTTGTATTTAAAACTACAAAATGATGATGATCTATTATAGTTTAAACGTGTGCCTAAGTTATCATGGTCGAAATGCCCCTATTTTCAAGCAGCAAAGGAAAATCCAACAAATTATTATTTAAAAAACCATTTATCTAATCATGCGAGATAATTGCTGCCGCTGTTAAAACGTTACTACGTAGATCTACAATTAAACGTCTTTTAATTTCGCTAAACAGAAAGCTTTTACAACAAGCAAAACTGTCGATATAAAATCAATCCCGTTTAACATGGGGACTGTGATGGTAACCTTTGAAAAAGACCACGAGCGTTAATTTGAAAGCCAGTAGCCTTGAGGCAGGAAGCTCCCAACCCCCGATCCAGTCCGTCATCTCAAAGGGTGAATTGAGTCGCCCCACCCTTGTTTTAATTATAAATTGTGGACTTTGATAGTGCAACGTTCTTGTGTAATCAAATAAGGCGATATTAATAAAGATCGGTGGAGCAGTTCGTGGGCTAGTGCAATAATTAGACTGCTAAATCTCCGGGTGTAATTGAAGGCTCAGATTCGTCGCGCCCTTTCATTAACGCTAAGCTTGTCCCTACTTTGAGCTTTCTTTTCTCCTGATGTTATTTTTTCTTTCTAAAACACATCCTTTGTTACAGAGATTGTTGTTTATGTTCGCCCAAATATAATTATACCGATATTATGGTACTTTCCTTTCGTTTTATTGCCAGTTCTGGTTTTCAAATAGGATGTCTCAATTTATCCATCTTCAGTACCAAAAGCAAAACATAAAAACTATCTTTTGTTTTCATTTCTTTAAATTCATGGTTTTAAAATCATCCACCAATCAGTTCATATCTTTCACCAATCACTTATTTGACTCTTGAATTCAAATAAGTATTTATGTTCTTTTGTTAGTATTGAAGTGAAAACTTCTATTGGCATATTTTCGCTCAACAATATTTCTGAAATCACGCGTCACGAACTTTTTGCGTAGACACAAGTCAGGAGAGGGAATAGGTGATACATAGTATAGAGTGATCGACTCAAGATGGCCGCCATTGGGATCTCGGAAACTATAAAAGTTACAACAAACTTTAAATGGGGGACTTTCCCTACCTTTTTTCCCTTTCATTAAAAATGCAATATTAAAATTTTCAAAAACTCCTCCATTTTTCATATATGGCGGCCAACTTAATTTTTTTCAAATGCAAACCCCTATTTTTATGTTGAATCTCGATTGGGGACACAAATTTAAGACATTTGAATTCTTTTGTATTTTTTCCTAAACCCAACCGTTTGTGAGATACAGCCTCTCAAAAATTTTCTATTTTGTGTGATTTTTTACTTGGGCCGCCATTGGGATCTCAGAAAGTATTAATTTTACAGCAAACTTTAAATGGGGAACCTTTCCTTGTTTTATGAGAAATTAAAAAATATGTAGTTAAAATATTTCTTAAGACCAAAGTGTAGTACCTGTTCTTATAAGCTTAATGTGTGAGTATAGAGTGAATCGTCGAGACTTCTAACGGTCTTCTGCTTTAAATATTTGATATTGTGTTGGTGCGGTCATCGTGGAACGTTGTTGTGTGCTGCTACCTGTGATTACTCAGAACTACTAGCCAATAGGCTGTTTACTCGTCGTAACTTCGAGTATATTGTACACCGGTGAGCGTTTTTACGGTTTTTATTTGCCCGTTTGAATACTTTAGTATCATTTGAATAAATTTACAGTTAATTTGAATAAGTCCAAAATATTACTTAAAATCATCGTCTTATTTTTAATAGTACTAAAATATGTTACAAATATTTCGTCGCCTCTTTTCACGTGATTTACTATATACATAGAAAGCGACTCAAGATATAGATGAGAGTGTTGAATTTTCTTTGTTGGATTCGTTAATACAGAAAGTCGGCAAATACATTTACAGTTACAATTATATTTATTATTATTTAAGGATTTTCCATAAATTTTTTAAATGGAAAATGTATAACCTTTGATTACGCAATTTTAAATCTGATAGGCAGAAAGGATATCATATTATTTTATGAAAAATTAACGCTTTTAAAGATAATTAACATTTTTTTAAAGTTTCTACAATTTCTTATAAACTTTAGGAAAAACCTTAATAAATTTGTTAGTCAAAGCTAAAGAATTTACTCTAGTTTAAACTAAACAAATGGAATATATATGGTCAATTTTCATATTTATAATTTGATATAATTAGATTATATAGGCGCTTAAAATGGAATAAAAATGTGTAATGTTCAATGTGAGAAAATATATTAAATACAATGTTCTGCAGATTTACTGATAACTGAAAATATACTTAAATTACTTACTTACAATTTTTAGTAGTTAAGAATAATTTGTTATTTGAATAATTAATTACGTAATTTCAAATGATATAATATTTGTAATATTTTTATTTTTTTAAATTAATTTTTTTTTATGTATATTTGTTTTGTAGATCATCTTCAAGAGCTGTGTTTCATAATTGAATAGTAGAGCTAAGACATTTTATCCCGAGATCACGCAATCTAATTTCTAACTACATTATATTTTATTAATATCAATCAACTACTATGTAAAATAATTTCAATGAGTACGTGTTGTTTGTTCGATATCACTTTTATACTAAAACCTAAAATAGATACACACATAGTTAAAACTTTACTAGTTATTTACAAAATTGCATATTATTGTCACATTTCAACACAGTTTGGTTAAATTTAGTTTGGAAACTAGCGATGTCGGTCCTATTATTTGAAACAAAGTAATTATTTCCAAATATATCCCGTTTCTTTTAACGAGCATAATGACAGAATGCACGTGGCGCGTTTTTATATAAAACATAAAAGTGTACGAGTGAGAGGAGGAGCTTTATTCCACAATGGACTGATACAAATAATCATTAAACGTACATCTGGCGGTACGGCGCGGCAATAGCGTATCCTAAGAACCTCCACCATGTGCCCTTAGGCACTTTTATAACAGGACAGATGTGCTATCAGCCCAAACCACCCCTTTACTAAACACCTTCTTAACTGCTGCAGTTCTCGCTTCCACATAATGGAAATTTACCAACCCTTGTGTCGAGACAAACAATGAAAAACTAACAAAGTTTTGATTGCTATATTTTACCCGAGGTGAAAATGGTTGTGTACAAAATGTAATGGATTTAAACTGGCTCTGAAGTTAACGTTTTGCCAAGTAAATTGGCTTTGTCTCTAAACGATAAGATAATTGTTTACATTGTTTATTAAAATGCATATCAGTAACAAACTAGGCAAATTTTAAACAGAATAATTTACCCTTATTTTATGTAACAGAAAATTTAATAATCCACACACGATACAAACTTGATCAAGGTTTATTTAAACAATATAACGAATCTTCTGTGCAATATATATTTAGAAAAGGTATACATTTTTTTGCTATTTAGGCCTCAGACAGATTAAATTTTCGAGGCATCTCTAGTCTTAATTATGTATATTTTTTAACTGTTAAAATCTTAAAAATTGTAATTAAGGTTGAGACAAAATTAAATTAGTGTTATCTCCACAATCAGTATATACGCGTATTTAGTTAATTTACTTACCGAAATTTTATATTATGGGAAAACAATGAATTACGTTAGTGGTCAAATCTAACAGCTGGGATTACAATGCTAGCCACTTTCTTAATACTAAAAAACTAAGGGACCCAGTCAGTGGTTATATTAGTATTTAGTGTTGACAACGAAATAGCCAGCAATTTTAACCAACTGTACTAAAAATTGCATTTCCTTTAACAAAATTGACGTCATGAATTTTTGAAATTATGGAAATGCAACCTAAAATATGATGTGAAGTTTTCACATTATCGTGAAATTTTGTGACATTATTCAGAGTCAAAAATAATAATAGTAAAAACATAGTAGTGTACATGACATTTACTTGAACCTAGATCTATCTGAGTTTGAGACATTACATGTCGCAGCATTAAATTCGTTGTCATAAAAACAGATTTCGATTACTACAAATGTCGTAACATGCAATGCCATGGCACTAAGAGTCGCTGCTTTATGTTTCGCGAAATTCGTCCTTAACGTGTTCATAACGTCTCGTAAAGATTTGTATTTATATATATATATATATATATATATAGTTGCTCGTTTCTCATTTAGAAAACTGTTATTTATCTTCGAGAAAAATATCCAAATTGGTTCTGTGATTTCTGAAATTATTCTAAATATTAATACAAACCGGCAAACAAATTACTTTTTCATAATATTTAAATTAAATAACACATATTTAATTTGAACATACGCATGCACACTTTTTCAGACATTTAAATATAAATGCATACAATTTTAGACAGGGAAGTAAACACTATTAGATTAAAAAATAACAGTATAGATGTTGTAATTTATTCTAGCTCCAAATATACAAATTAAAAAAATATTAGTACATACCTAATATTAATGTGTGAATAATTAATACAATACCAATCAATTTTAAAGTAGAGAAATTGGTAGAAACAGAATTGAAATAAATACTGTATGTTTTAATTATTCTTAATTTTATAGTAACAGTTTTAATGAAATGAAAGGAAAATGAAGAGAAATGAAAACAGTGATTTTATTTATAGATACTCATACTATATGTACAAAGTAACAAATAAACACAACACTTTTTGGCATGGTCCAATGACCATCAGCCAGGTTGGCATTAAACTGTAAACATATTCTTACTAACTACTATACAATAACACAATAATAACTAATCAAATATAAGCCAGCACGAAATGAACATAATGTAAAATATACCCTAAATTAACCTTACATACTAATACAAAATAAAAACCTTTCTCATAATACAAACATAATAAAAAGGAATAACAGAATAATAAGTAGCCATAATCAACTAGATTTATAAATTAATAATTAAATTGTCTCATTAGCCTGACAGTCCACTCGTTTTTCAAAAAATTCCTTTCTTATTTAGCCTATTTAATTAAAAAAACTCCTTTCTATCCAAAAACGATTTCCTTGACCAACTCCTTTTCTGATACATCAATATAGGACATTTGGCAACAAAATGAAAGTCTATCTCAGAAATGTTGCTCTTTTAGCCAGGCTTGTAGTTAAGATCAAGCAGCTCCACCCTAGCTTTAATAATCTATGATATGGAGACAATGTTTAATCTATCAGTCAAATAACAGTTGTTTAGGTCAAGAGTTAGGTACTGTTGGTGATAAACTGAAGTTCTGGCCCTGCCTATACCTTCAGCCAACCAACTTGCCTTGCTCGTATAGCATCGGTGGAGTCTGCTCTCAAGTCTGGTTCAATTCCAAAATTTCTTCCCGTTTTTTTTAATCCCGACAGCAAAAAAAAAAAAAAAACATTTCTGTTTCTGTTTTAATGATTAGCGTGTATATTGTTTTTAAAGAAGGGTATAGCAACATTTGCTAATGTTTAGTATGGACCACAATCATTATTATTTCATGGCATTGTACGATTTGATTGGACATCGTTTGAAAGGGTTTTAAGTGAGATTAACAATATAAATTTGTATTCAAATTGTTATAGATGCTAATAATCAGTGACTTTAGTATTTTTAAATGTGTATTGAGTTTATGTGTTTGTGTTTTTTATTGTGTGAAGTTTATATTCATGACGAGAGCAAAGCCTGATGATGTCTCTGTGTAGATGAAACGGCCGTAGCTAATAACATTCAAAGATGATTATTTAAACTGGCCTAAAAGTTAAATACAATAAATATATTTATAATAAACCAGAGGCTTAAAATAAAATAAATAGTTTTTTTTTAACTTTTACTATTGAAATTTGTTCAGATTAGCATGTTTTATAATAAATTTACCTGAAAGAATTACTTCCAGACAGAGATCTTTATAAAAGAGACATGTTTTATTATTTTAATTGATGGTAACTTAAACATTATTTCACAATATTTTCTACTTTTTGGAATATTTGCAGGTTAGGATGCTCCATAGCTCTGTCAAATTACCTAGTTTAATATTATTTTCAAATTTAACTGCTTTAAAGAAAACTGACCGACAGACAGTTAAGTCTTTACCTCAAAAGGAAAGGTTTAAATCAATCGGTCATACAGTTCCGAAGATATATATTATTTTACTTTTTAAAATAAAAATGGCGGATACCTGGAAACTAAACTTACTTTCTAAAGCTTGACAGCGCACTTTGAATATACAAACGTTATGGTGGTACCTCATTGCATTGAAACAAATCTCAAGAGAGTAATGTTTTTAACCCCTTCCTAAACTTTCTTGAAGCAAATACTTTGCCATTCGAGTTCGGATATTCTCCACGTAGGCGGACAAAGTAAAACGCAGTAATTACACTGGTGTTGATTTGCCTCGGCGTTCGTTTGAAAGAGATATCAAGTCTGGTCGCACAAAGGTATGGAATATAGTCAAAAGATAATCACGGCGACTGTAAAGTGAAACGGAACGAATTCCGCTCACGTATGCAATTCAATTACTGGATTTCCTCCAGGTAACCGATTCGTTTTTGCTTTAAAATAAAAATACCTTTAACAAGTGAATGCGTATATTTATAATACACAAATAGTCACGATCGGTTGAGTGTTTTAAATGTTTCTAGTTGAATAAATAAAACAGTGAAACACTTTAAAATGCAACAATTTATGAATATACCAAGACTGGTGCTTCGTACGCGAAATATAAATGTTTGTAGATTATATTTGAGGGATAAGTTAAAACTTGTTACTTGCACTTCTTTAATTTATGACAGTTAGACTAATTAAGACTGAGGGTGCAGTGTACGACGCAGGAAAATCGATATACAGTAACTAGGTTCGAACCTGTGAGGTTCTATCTACGCATACTGGTGTAACGCCTTTAACCTCTCGGCCACCCTGATAAAATAACACTTGGTATGGTGCTATCACACAAACAGTAAAATCCTATACATTTATTCGTTTGTCTATATATATAAAAGCGAAATACCACTAACTCACTTACTCATCGCGATTTCTCAAAAACTACCAAACGGATTGAAATGAAATTTGGTATGTAGCTTCCTCTAGGGCCATAGGTGCTCACTAAGAAAGGGTTTGAAAAAATTAGAAATTTTAGGGGGGGTTTTGGGGGATCAAAGTTATTAAAAAACGATTTCTTCAAAACTACCAAACGGATTGAAATGAAATTTGGTATGTAGCTTCCTCTAGGGCCTTATAAGTGTTCACTAAAGAAGGGTTTTTAAAAAAATGGAAATTTTAGGGGGGCTTGGGGGGTACAAATTACTAAATCACGATTTCTCCAAAATTACCGAACAGATTGGAATGAAATTTGGTATGTAGCTTCCTTTAGGGCTATAAGCGCTCACTAAGAAAGGGTATGCAAAATTTCGAAATTTTAGGAGAGGTTTGGGGGATCAAAGTTATTAAATCACGATTTCTTTAAAACTACCGAACGGATTGGAATGAAATTTGGTATGCAGCTTCCTCTAGGGCCATAGGCGCTCGCTAAGAAAGGGTATGAAAAATTTTGAATTTTAGGAGGGGATTGGGGGGATCAAAGTTATTAAATCACGATTTCTTTAAAACTACC
This sequence comes from Philaenus spumarius, assembly GCA_018207615.1. NCBI lineage: Eukaryota > Metazoa > Arthropoda > Insecta > Hemiptera > Aphrophoridae > Philaenus > Philaenus spumarius. The sequence goes on along the minus strand of JAGFPH010000232.1, from coordinate 705,452 downwards.
GAACGGATTGGAATGAAATTTGGTATGTAGCTTCCTCTAGGGCCATAGGTGCCCACTAAGAAAGGGTATGAAAAATTTCGAAATTTTAGGAGGGGTTTGGGGGGATCAAAGTTACTAAAATCATAATTTCAGATCATTTTTTATTATGATAATAGTGCTTTTATTATTTAAGATCTATATATATAAAAGCCAAATACCACTCACTGACTGAACACAATTACGTTAAAAAGACTGAAAATACCAAGCACCAAGGGCAACGCCGTACGGGTCAGCTGGTTGTTTATAAAATGAGACCTTGTGAAAAGTATATTATTTAATTTTGACAAAAATAAAAAGTGGTTATTTCCTTAATTATTTCGGTTTTGTTATATGGGTCCAACAATCCCCATTTCATTGATCTTTATCAAATCTTTTATCTGTTATAATGTACAACTTGGTCATACTGTAGATACAAACCTGGCAGCAAATCGGCCTATTTAAATCCTAATTAAACAATATTTCAATACATTTGGTTAATTTTGACAGATTATCTTGACGCGGTGCACAATCTCGTATAATATTAATTATTTTAAAGTAAGTGGATATGGCATTGCATTTCTTTCTAAAATGCAGCTTGACATTTGGAAATAATAATAAAAGATAGCCTCCAAAAGTTGTGGAAACACAAAACTGGATCGTTTTTGCATTTTAATAGGCAATTACCCTTCATCACCGCCAGCAGCAAATCGAGAGTATAATGTTCAAAATTAAAAGAACTCTTTAATTTAGAAACACAACCAATAATAATTAGTCATTGTGTAAATACACATTAATAATGCAGTAAACAAATATTATAACAGTAAATAAATCCCCGGGACATACACATATATATCTAACATTAAATAAACTAAAAATCCTAAAATTTATGAAATGTTAACAACCCCTACAAGATCTTATTCATAAATATTACTAAAATATAGGGCCTATCAGAAAAAGTAAAAAATAAAAAATAAAAAAAACATCAATAATCTAGAAATCGTGCTCCATCTTCACCTGGATGAAATTGATTAAGAAAAACTTACTACACACGTAGATATTTTAATTGACTACACAAAAGTATTTGTTTTGTAGATAACTAGATGACCCGTACGGCGTTGCCCGTGGTTGTTAGTATTTTCAGTCTTTTTGACGTAATTGTATTCTTTTTAAGTGTTCGTTGAATACTCGTGCGTATCCTACTGTGGTCATGAAAAAAAGGCTACGCTATTTAAACAAGCACTGAAAATTGTATTCCTGTAAACTACTATCTAACATGAAAAACTTTAAATATATCGTTTTAATTTATAGTTTTTACTAATTTTGACTTTTACTTAATTTCATTGACAATGTTGCGAGCACCTACAGCCTAAAATGAAGCTACGTACCAAATTTCATTCCAATTCGTTCTTATAGGGATTTTTAGTAACTTTGACCCCCCCCCCCCCCAAACCACCCTAAAATTTCGAATTTCTTTTAACCATTTCTTAGCGAGGGTTTAAATTAGCTGGGGGTCGTAGAAAAGATATTTGAATCACTTTGTAACATCCGCGTTAAATTAGGATGTAACAAACTGGTTCAAATAGAGTTTGTAATTTTAAATGTATAGGCCTAATTAGTATAAGATATTGTTTAGTATTTAAATATACAATTACATATCAAAATAAAGCTACGAATGTGATATTTTAATGGCATTTAGTTTAATTCAGATTGTTTGTTTAGTTTTCAATATAATATGTTTAAACTCGTGTATGTTTATGGTTATGCATGGTGTCAAATAATTTGTTTGTTATTATTATTATTGATAGCCAAAATATGTTTTGAAAAGTATTAAAAAATTCATAGTTATGATATATTTTATGTAAACAATATTTTAAACATCATATCTCTAAGTAGGCCTATATAGATATTTAATAACCAATGTTTGAGTTGAATTATAATTTTGTAAGCATTTTTCGTTGATTTTTCCTTGTGTTTGTTTATAGTTTTTCAATCTAACCTTAAAAATCTGTTAGTTTTGAAGAGTATTAAATTGATTATAAATTTGCTAAGTAATGTTGCTATGGTAATGACTGTAAACAAACATAACGTGTTGCTAAGCTTTTTATACGAACAGCTGTTTTTGTAAGCTATGGTTTTGAGTTCATACAGTAAAGGCTGTTGAGTTTCTTCCAAATTTGAAACTTTTTCGGGAAACTTTTCAAATTTTTCTTTACGTATAAACCTTCTATGAACTACTGCAAACATTTTAAGACCCAAATTATCCAAATCGGTCCAGCCGTTCTCGGGTTTTAGCGAGACTAACGAACAGCAATTCATTTTTTATATATATAGATGTGTGCCAAAATAGTGGATATAGTGGTGGGTCATGTAGACGGGAACTACCATCTTCTCAAAACTAGAGTTCACTGACGAAATGCAAGGATCGACAGTGCCTTTCACCATTCCTAATTTATTGCCATTAGTTGCAGTCAACTAATCAAACTGTCTAAACATAGTTTTAGTTATTCTCGATAACTGTTTGGCCACATTACGCTGAAATACTGCTGGTAATCGTGAGACTGTCTTAGCTGCAGTATCTACTTAAATGTTTCCACTTATTCGCGAGTGACCTATAACAAAATAACACCTCGATGGCTCCTAGGAGTAGGCCGATAGGATATGAAATGTTTTTTAGAAGTGAAACCTTCTTATGACCCGTTCTTTTTGCGTGGGTATTCGAATGAAATCTCGCGCACCGTACCCACTGTATTTTAGATGCGCGTAGTTTAAGGCTGTATCACACATACAAAATAAAAAAAATATGTATGGGTTAATTCAATAGCTGTATGGGTTAATTTAGTCGCGACACGCACCAATGAAATGGGCATTGTGCTTCCTAATTTTGTGAGTTGTTTTTAAAATAGTTTACCTCTGAAATGGACATTACACTTCCTAATTTTGTAAGGTGTTTTGTAGCTGTATGGGTTAATTTAGTCACGACACACACCGATGAAATGGACATTGTGCTTCCTCAATTTGTAAGTTGTGTAAAAATAATTTACTTGGTAATACATCTGAAATGGACATTACACTTCCTAATTTTGTAAGTTGTGTGAATAATGTGGTTGGTGATACCTCTAAAATTGTCATAGTTCTTTATCAGTTTTTTTGTAAATTTCTAAATTTTGATAACTTGCTTGCTATGGTCATGAATGTAGATGCATATAAGAAACGTGTGGTGGTTCAGTATAGGCTTAACCTAAAATTATATTTTTTTTGACCATATACAATCGTGTTTATATTATTTTTTAGATTTCAATTTTAATTGGGACAAGATATAAATAATGATCAAATTTCGGATTACATCAATATAACCAACGATTTATATCGTGACAGTTTTCACTTCTGTCGGCAGTCCAACGACTTCTTTTTTTCTA
>JAGFPH010000232.1:682371-693525 GCA_018207615.1 Philaenus spumarius | reverse complement strand
ACATACCAAATTTCATTCCAATCCGTTCGGGCGTAATTTGAGGATGATCAAAAACGCATTGAAAACGCAAGGGAAAATGCAAAAACGCCTATTTCTGGCGTAATTTTGGGAGAATCTCAAACATTTTTTAACAGACTACTTTTAGGCCTTAAACGAACCTAAGTAGCAAATTTCAACATTTTCTGCCAATTAGTTCTCGAAAAAGCTGAGAAAATGCAAAAAATCGCTAGAAAAACGCGAATATTGGGCGTATCTTTGGGATGTTTTCAAAATCCGTTCTTAGTGCGCGTCTAAAGGTCCAACTTAACATGCATGCCAAATTTGAACTCATTTGGTTCAGTAGATTTTTAGTTCTGCTGATGAATGAATGAGTGCCATTTCGCTTTTATATAGATAGATTGGAAAACATTATTTCTTAGAAACCTACCTACCACTATATGGCGACCTACCTACCACTCTATATCGACCTACCTACCACTGTATGGCGGCCTACCTACCTACGGCGACTTACCTACCACTCTATGGTGACCTACCTACTACTCCATGGACACCTACCTAACACTCTACGACGACCTACCTACCACTCAAGGGTGTCCTACCTACCACACTATTTGGTCTGGTGTTAGGAAGCGTGTTTACTTACATTTTGTAATGAGTCAATGAGTAGTAACTTTCAAATATGTTATAGATAAAATATTGGAAACGTTGATACTTTAGCTATTTTCACGTTTACATGGATTACATTTAAAACAACTGAAAACCTAACAACCACGAAGTACATATATACAGAATATCGGGTTTTCGCGGCTAGATATGTGCAATGTTACAAAAATAAAGTAATGAACAGTTAGTTAATAATTATTATGTATGAAAGAAGTAACACATATTGACTCTGAAAGATCTAAAAAATTATTTGTAAAATATATTTTTTCAAGGGAATTCACCTACAAATAAATAGGATTAAAAAATGCCTACTATATGGAAATTTACGGAAATATTTTCCTCGTTCTAAATGTCTTTGCGTATCACCTGCATATATGTCCATAAATGTAAATAGTTTTAATAATTGATTCATTATTTTGCGGAAAATACTTCAAAAACTTTAAAAATGATAAGTAATATTTATTGCATCTGAAAATATAATTTAAAGGATTTTTAATCTCTTGAAAATCATTAAGCCTTTTCTCCTGAGGGCTGGAGCGAATAAAATTATTTATATTCAAACATTACGATCGCAAACCTGAAATTAAACATCCTAATTTTCATAAAACCGTTAATGAAAAATTAAGTAGTCCGATAAGAAAAGCATTTCAATGTAACACTTATCGAGGTATTTTCCTAGCATCGATCAACCTTCGACTCTTCAACGAGTTATTAAAAAATAAAGGCTTTTGAAAAACCATGAAAGCAAACAACCCGACCCGACGATCCCGCGTCATTATGAACCCTCTATTTAGAAAACCCTCGAGAATCCAAAGTAATAAATCGTTGATAAGCCTCTGTGTTAGAGGAGGGTGAAATTGAAACGCGAAGGGAGATTTCTGAATGACTAATAGTGAAACTGTTAAAAGTGTTGTCAATTGTTTATTGATAGGAACAAAGAGGGTAGCTGAAGGTTGAAGGGTGAAAACTATACAGTTGGGTTGGCAACGTTTTAGGCGCGGAGCTTTAAGGTAGGTTTATATACCAATAAAGTAGTGGGTCGACCGTTTAGTATTTTTAGAGGAATTTTCTAGAAACTTTCCAAGTATGTAATTAATAAATTTGTTGACTGATTTTGAAATTAAAAGTGGTATGTTCTTTTGAGACATTTTAAAAACTATTGTTATATACGGGTCTGACAGACGTTATTTGTACATGTCAATAATATATTAATTTAATTAAGCGTTTAATAAAATTTTCTTATTTATTAATTTTTTTTTACGTAAACAACTCCTAAAGCGGCCTAACTTTCGGGAAAAACTAATTTATTTCTAGGTTGAATTATTCTAAAGTAATAAACATATTTTAATTAAATTTCATAATATTATTGCATTTTATTCTACTCTTATCCTCAAAACACAATACATTAAAGAATTAAAAAAAAAGAACTAATCAAAATACATTTCCCATTTTTTTATTTTTTTTATTTTTTTATTTTGTATTATGAATACAGTCTAGGTCCATCACGTTTCGTTTATAAAGGGCAGAAAAATAAATACTAACTCAACTTAATGTTTAAGTGTAGTAATTAAAAATAAATAATAGGTTATTTATTCTGTTACTGATAAACATAATGTCATATATCAAATATATGACAGATATATATTAAGTGCCTTTACATTTTAAACCTTGGTATTACATTTAAAAATATTTTTAACAACTATATACTTCAACGGATTTTAGTCTTCTATTAAGGCCATACCTATTTGTAAATTTTTTATCTAGGTTTTGGCCCAACAGTATTTACACTTACAAAACCATATGTAACTTCTTATAAATGTGTATCAAAATTCATCAGAAAATAATAATAGATATTGCAATGTAGGTGGGACTAATGCCCAAAATCGTACAAATCGTTAAATCGTGTATAAAGAGTGATTTTTTGAAAACTTACTAAATATGTTATATAAAATGCAGAAAGAGATATAAAAATCGGATCCCGATACGTTTATTTACCGTTAGAGAGAACCTTAGAACCCATATGTACAACACCCAGAAACCCCTCGTCCCCCTATACCACCCAAACTAAAACCTTTTTACTAAACTCACGTGACTTGTGGTACATCAAATTAAAGAACTTAAAAACCATACATTTCTGTGCTAATGAAATAAAAATCGGCTAACGCATCCGTTTGCTACGTTCGCTACGTTATTGTGTGCAAAACCTGATCTCGGGACTGTTATTCACCATTAAAGGGTATCTTAGAAAACCTATTTACAAAATCCCAAAACATGAATTTGGGTCGTAATAAAAAAATGTAAATGCATACATCAGCTACGTTTAAAAATGTTATTTTCTAGAAGTGTATAAACAATTCATATTACACTATGAAAATAATAATTTATTACAAAGTTCAATATTTAAGATTGGATAAAATCAACAGCATGACATAAACAAGAGCTACGTTTACCTGATTACAGAATGATAACAAGGAACTTCTTAGAAGAAAAAGTAAGAATTTATGCATTTGATTGCATACTTTTTACGTTCAATTTAATTTCTTCAATTTTGGCCTGAAGAAGGAGTTGATATGATATTCGCAATAACGTAAAAATACGTTAAACCATTTTTATTTGACTACCACCGAAATTCTTGATTTATAAATGGTTTTAATTGTATCACAAGTGTTCATCAAACGTGTTCATTACAAATTGTTAACATGGAGTGAGGTTGGAAGGATTTTGCAAATAGGTTTTCTAAGGTTTTCAATACGATAGAAGGATAACTTTACTGTTCCTAGGATCTATAACAGTCATCTTATGGATTATAAAATACACGTAAGTTTATATTTGTAGCAAAGTTTAAGCTTACATTTTATGGTAAATTAAGAGTAAACATGTTTGATTTGCGCTAAGAACAGACTCACTACTGAGTTTAAATGAAGTCCCTGAATCATATGGAAGGTGTTCCATAAGGCAACGTGTTTTAATCATAATAAAGTTCAGTCTTATTGCAGACATAACATCATATTTTATTATTTCTGCTCAGCTTGTCACTCTTTATGATAACGTAGAAGCGAAATAATAACATGTACTCAATTTTCCTTGAAACTAATACTTTCGGAATGAAATATCCGTTTATGTTGTTAGAAAAATTTAAGAGATCAAACTAATATTAATTTAATGAATTATGATAAACCAAAAGTCCATTAACAATCTTATTCGTAGATATCGTATTTATCGCTGTAGGTTTTGGTGTTGTTTGAGAAAATGGACGATGATTACGGAAATAGTATGTAATGATGATTTCGGATATTCAATTAATTAAAACGAAATAGGGGAATTAAGATAATTTGTATCGTTGGGTTTCACAAAATTGGAACATTAAAGTTAGACTACAAAATCGCAATGAAAACTTCCAAAATATTTTCCCCTACATTAGTTTTGCTTCACGTTGCTTCAGGTACGAAAAAGCAAAATTGTGCATCAACTGTGTATAGGCCTATTGTTTCATCAATTTACTTGTTGAAAACCATATTTGAAAAAAGTAATAATAACCAGGAGGCATGTTTTATTTTAATTGTTTGTAAAGTCAATCATATGTGTTTAATTTTTTGAATAACAAAAACAAAAAACATAGTGTCTTGTAATTTGTTTATAAAAAAAATTTGTTTAGCACAAGTATAAAAAAAAAACACGTTTTCGTTTAGTTTTCAAAACGTTTATTAAAATATACTTTTACAAAGTCTGAAGTCAATAGATATGTAAGAAAACAAAAATGAAGTTTGTCTGTAAAAGTTTCATTTTAGAACTTGGGCATATAAGGACTTTAACTAAATGCGGCATAAATGATTATACCAGGTGTCTTAAAAGTTCCACCCCCCCTCCTCTTTAAACTTTGTGTTTGTTAAAACAAACAAATATTCTTTAGAGAACGATACTAACTTAGCCTAAAGTATCTTTTGAAGCAATCGGAAATTTTAAAAGTGTCCCTTAAAAATGGGGGATTTTGGGGGCAACTCAAAGTTTTTAAATGGGAAGTATGGTCGTGTGATACCTCATTTTAAAGGTATATTTAAGACTAGGAAAATGACATAAATAAAATAAAAATCTGACCACCCAAAACAAAACGTCGGCCCTATATAAACGAATTGAAATAAATCGACATAAAGTTACTAATATCTTGAAAAGGAAGAGTTTTTAGAAAAAATTTCAAGAGACAAAAAATGTTTATTTCAAAGTGCTTGACCTAAAATATTGCTTTCAAATCGATTTCGTAAACTTTAAGTCGACTCCTACTTAGAAAATTTTGTAAAAAATAAAATTTACGAAATCGATTTGAAAGCAATTTTTTAAGTCAAGCTCTTTGAAATAAACATTTTTTGTCTCTTGAAATGTTTTCTAAAAACTCTTCCTTTTCGAGATATTAGCAACTTTATGTCGATTTATTTCAACACGTTTAGAGCCGCCATTTTTTTTTGTGGTCCGATTTTCACTTTCTTTATGTATTTTTCCTAGTCTTAAATATACCTTTAAAATGAGGTATCACATGACCATACTTCCCATTTAAAAATTTTGAGTTGCCCGCAAAATCCCCCATTTTTAGGGGACACACAAAATTTCTGATTGCTTCAAAAGATACTTTGGGCTAAGTGAGTATCGTTCCCCAAAGGATATTTGTTTGTTTTAACAAACACAAAAGTTAAAGTGGAGGGTGGGACTTTTAAGACACCTGGTGTAATAAATGCAAACGGCTTGTATACGCTGGCGGGCTTCACGGTTTGTTATTTTTAGAGATCTGTTATTAAATTGTAATATAACAAAGGTATACAGCGTAGGTAACACCATAATATTTTACTAGTAGGTGTTAAATCTTACCAAAATTACAAACACTTTGTTATGTCCTAGGATAAAGTTCTTAGAAGCGCCTTCTCGCTATGTTCTATCGGGCTTAACTCGATCTCCCCTATATTTCGAATACTCAAATCCAAACCAATAAATATAAACTGAAAACTATTTTTGTTTAAATTAAATTTCCCTCCCGTTTCCCCATAAATAAATTAAACCAAAACTTAGAAGTATTGTTTACTTATTAAAATAACAATAAAAATAATTTATCGATTTTCCTACTTTTGTCCTTTTGAGTTTAAGCCTTATCTCAGCCCTAGGCTGGTATTATGGAAAATACTGGCCTCAATGTGTAAAGCGTACATACACGCTTATTGATATTGATCAAGTAGCTATAATAACTTCAACTAGTACATAGACTTTCTTAGTATAACAATGAAAATCTTTCATCACCTGAGCTACTTCATTTAAATGATACAATTTTGGGTTATTTTCGCACTGTAGAGGATACAAAGTGAATTTCTTGAAATTGTATCCGCTTTCCAGAACGAAACATTAATAGTTTAGAAGTTTATCAATACATTTTACCTCAAAACATCCCAATATTTATAATCTTGCAGCTGACTACACTCCGGCTATGCTACACTTTAGATTTTAAAATTACATTCAACTCTATTTTGCATAATTACTTCCTTTTAAAATTAATTTATTCAAGTAATTATTCAAGCAATTAATAACTTTTGTATTCATTCGGCCGTGAATTAAAATTTTAATAATTCACGTTTAACTTTTTTAATACATTATAGGTGCGTTAAGGAGAGAAATTTTAATTTTATAATTAAAATGTAAAGTCTTTAATCTGTTTCATAATAAAACCGTCAACTTTTTGAAGTGTCGGAATTTGTGATTTTGTATAATTTATATTATTGCTTTTGGATATTGAAAAGAAGAGAGTGAGTTGAAATACTTTATTATTAGTAATTACACTAACTTGATCTTACACTTTTATAGCGTGAATGCGGTTTAGAATTTAAGTAAATTTTATTTGTATTTTGCATGTAATGTTCTTTTAAAATTGTATAATTCCATTTTTCTAAACACATTTTACTAAGGTATTGAACCTGGGTGTAAGAAAATGTAAACCTTATAATAATTCATAATTTATTTGTTTGTCTTTCACAGTCGATTTTCTCTGGAACGAAAAATAAAATGTTAGCCAGTTATAAAACAAAATTACAAATGAAAAAATACTAAACCAAAGACTGGATTTTAACCTTTGGTCTTTACCTTTACGAATATTTTACCACCAAGATAGCCTGATCGTATCATTATAGATGTTATCACTATAATTTACTTATTTTTAGAAAGCTAGCAGACTATCTCGTTACAAACAGTGTAGGCCTAATATTTCAAGTTATTTTCCTTCAAGGAATTTTAATTGGCTCCATTCTGATATTGTTAAAAGTAGTTGTTTTATAAATGAGGTCTTTGTAAAACTAAATGTCATTTAACGTTCAAAATAGTTGCTAACTTTAAAAATACTCATTTTTAGAAGATGGGTTTCTATAAATATTTGTCATATTTTTGAAGTTTGGGTTGTGGTCAGCCAATTTTTGAACGTTTCTTTTAACTACCAGTTATTGATTTAGATTTTTTTATTACTCAATTTTGGATGAATACCGTTTTACGCATTAAATATTACAATACGATATCAGGGTCACTTCTTAAGACAATATCAATCTTACAGAACACCCAAAGACCTTCAGCCCATTCCAGAACGAATGTCTCTGATTGAATCGTCTCCACATTGCATGTGACACGTCCTGACGGGCGGACAATGTTACACGTGACGCGTTCATTATGTAACTCCAGACTGCTTTTGAATTAGACTCAATTTTCCAGCAACGAGAACCAATCAAAAGCATTCTGATATCGTTCTCGGACTGTAAATAAATTCCGTGTGAATCCCTTCGTGAGAAGGAGTGGATTCCCTTTCTCCTCCCGGCACCCTTTCCTCCTTCGCCTCTTTCCACGCACAAGACACGTTCTCACTTTTTATTACCTTCACTTTTTGGGGCACGTAGGGTTTTGTTGTGTAAATTACACGCCCAGCGCTATGTCTTTATTATATATTCCTTTTCCCTTTTTTTGTTTGTTCTGTATCTTTAAGGGAAATTGGCACGTAGCTCCATGTAAAATAGACATTTATACTTTTCTCTCTGGAAAATGTATTATCGTTATATTTTCTAACTGCGAATTGGAGGCGGTGGTCTCTTGTCACGCCATTTCTGGAGGCCTTTTTTGTAATAAAGGTAAAATAAACAAACGGGGATCATTTTAATGACGCTATTACGAAATAAAGCAGTTCTTTTAGTAATTTTATAATAATGTATGTTGTCATCTTACATTGTTTCACACTAACAGAATTATTTATTAGAGAATAAAATGTATTAATATTTTTACTTATATCTACTGTTTCCATTTTAAGAGTTATGTTTCTTGAAAGTAAAATGGAACCCTTATTATAAACAACTCGTTTGTCTGATTGGCACAACCGATTTTCTTTGTAATGAACTCATAATAATTATAGTTTTACAAGTAGGCCTACGATGACCCGTTTATATTCCAATAACCTAAACTCACAAACAAATTGATAACATTATTATCGGGGTAAAATGTTGGTACCCAAAAAGTAAAGATTTTATGATACACTCTTGTTCTAATTTTGAAAGGTTCTATTTTCAATTATTGTTTCTTTATTTATATTTTCAGTAATTCATTTTATTTTTAGGGTTCCGTAACTTCAATATGTATAGTTTCATTCGTAGGGTGACGTTCAAAGTCTGGTTAAGTCAAATTTCTCCAAAATGGATACATGTAACACGATGAAGTTTGGTACAATTATAAATCAGGCTAACTAGCAAATATTCTAATAATCTGTTTTAGAATCGCCCGAAATAAATGGTATGTACTTTTGGAGGCGTAAGTGTAGTTACCCCAAAATACATATTTGATTATAATGTCTTCAAGGGGTAATTTGAAAGGGGTTTCGGATGTAAACAAAATTAGGTTATTCCCAAAAATGTTTGAGCAATAACCTACTCCCATCTAATTTGGAAAGTGCTTGATTTGAAAATTTTAAATAAACGGTAGTGTCATATTTATTTTAAATAAATTCTTTAGCTAATTGTAACTAGTTATACGGTATTATTGTAGTATGTCACTTTAGCTGACGCAACCGCCATTGTTTATTTTATTACCCCTAAAGTAAATAAGTACTAGTGCTACAAAAATTACGCTCAGATCCTTGAAAAATATTTTTGTAATCCAATTCAAATTATTCATAACACCGTCAAATTGTTTCTTGCTACGCATTTAAAGGTGTTGTTGTTCAATGATTGGAATTGTACACAAAAATAACTAAAACAGTTTGTTTTATATTTTACTCGAGTAGGTTTGAAGGCATATTACCAAAACCGTAGTACAAGCATACGATTTAATGAAAAGGGAACGTAGAGTTAAAATGTCAGTTATTAAATTTGTGATTAAGTATAGTCATAACTCTCTGGTTTTAAGGTAAACATTGTTGACGGTTACGAGTAAGTCATCTTAAAACAAGGTGTCATTGTTGCAGTATATTATTTTTCAAAAACATCCTATTTTATTTCATTTACCTTGTAGGCTGCCTACACCAGTCTCGATTTCAACTAAAAGTATGCTTGTGCAGAGGTTAGTCTATTAGTAGATTGCCTTTCTCCGATGTCTCTTTCATCGTATCGATCTTCTTTAATTCATTATAGTCAACATTGCCATTGCTTTTACAACCCCTATTTGTACTCTTACAACCCTTTGCCATTTGAGCATCTGTCTATTACACTTTAAAATTTTAATAAGTGTCATTAAACTAATTTCACGTTGATTTATTTCAGGACAATTTTACGAACTATATTAATCAGAACTGATCACTTTTTTATTCGCATTATTGGTTTTTTATTTTATTTTACGTACATCGAACTATTACAGTTGTAGTTTTACTGTTGTAGCTCGTGCATTATTTAAGATGGCGAAACAAGTTGACTGATTGTCGTTAAAACCAGTTTGGTTAAACAACGTATTAATTGTGATAAATTTGTTTAAAGTATTTTTTTATAAAGTATGTTTTACAATGCAATTGTTCGGTGTCCAAGTCAATATCGAATAACAATTATTGTAAATTAATTAATTGTATTTTATTTTTGCTCCGTCATGTGACTTTATTTGTATTTTTTTAAAAGACGCGTTTCAGAGTTGGAACTCCATCCTCAGTTTATCGCTCCGAAAAGATCGTCAACACATTAAAACATATAAAACACTATGCACTTATTTATGTCGCAGAGTCGCATGCGCACTGCTGTATGGTTCGCGAACTACTGAGGATAAAACATATTTAAAAAAAATTAATGTAAAGTCATAAATTACCTTATTTTTTTCTCCGTCGTGTCACTTAATTTGTCTTTTTCTTATTAAGACGCGTTTCGGAGTCGGAACTCCATCCTCAGTTATCCCTCCAAAAAGGTCGTCAACACATTAAAACATATAAAATATTTTAAAAACACTATACACGCAAACACGTTTATTTATCACGCAGAATAGTTCGCGAACCATGCAGCAGTGAGCACGTGATTCTGCGTCATAAATAAGTGTATATGTGTGTGTATAGTGTTTTAATGTTTTGACGTTCTTTTCGGAGGGATAAACTGAGGATGGAGTTCCGACTTCGAAACGTGTCTTAAGGCTCGGCTCCCTAAATTCAAAACGGCTAAGGTGGCAACCAATTTTAATATTAAAATAACCTAACCATATCTTCACTTTTAAGCATATTTTTGTGTTATTTTCGCCAAAAAACGAAAGCTGTTTTTTTCTTTTTTTTTCTTAAAGTAAAATAGATTGTGGGTGTTAATTGCTAAGGTGTTTTTCAATATCTCTTTTTGCAACTGTGTAAAAATTTTAGAAAGTTTACTATTTAGTACTATATATATCATACGTTTATGAAAAGAAAAAAAACGGTTTTTGAAAATGTAAGACAGTACTTCAAAACTAAATTAAATTATTTCCACGAATTAACGGAGAAAAATCTATTCTGTAGCATTGCTCTTATGGGAATCAGATTAAATATGGCGGACAGGGTATCCTCCCCTTAATAAAAAAAAAGAAAAATGAAGTCACATGACGGAGAAAAAAAATAAGGTAATTCATTACTTTTATTTGTTATATGTAACAAACAAGCTCAATATGTATTTATTTAGACTTATAATTTAAACCTTTTTCAAAATGGTACATTTTACATGAAAATATATGTAATCAATCCAAATTTTTCTTCGTGGATTAAAACTTTTCCCCCATCCTCATGCTAAACTATTTTATTGGAGTACATGCTTTAAAATTATGCCTAATATCAAGGTGATGCCTATATGGGTTCCAGAGAAAATCTATTGGCGTTCAGTTTTACTTTAAATTTGTGTACCTTGTTTTGTTGTTGGCTTTTTTTCTTTGCAGCCTAAAAATCAGTTCAAACATTTCTTTACGCTAACTTTTAGTTATTTACTAGAGATTTTAACTATAACCTGCAATATGGTTGCTGTTAGAGGTGGGATATTATATACGTTATTGTTTGCTAGGATATTG
>JAGFPH010000232.1:655192-678999 GCA_018207615.1 Philaenus spumarius | reverse complement strand
GACTATTCAAATCTCTCATTAAAACTGCGTGGAAGTTATTTGTAATAAAGTACAATTATTTGGAAAGTTTAATTTCTAGAAAAGCCTAATGTTTGCCCATTAAATGCCGGCAACTAATTGCTAAACAGATTAGGCTTCCTGGATGATGGTTTTTATTACTGAATGCCGTGCCTTCTAAGCTGTGAACATTAAATGTTATCGATCATTGTTTTCATTGCATCGAGGAATAATATATGGGTCATCATTTATTCAGTTTCTGTTATGCACTAATTATAAGGAGTTATTAAAAACAACATTAGTAGCATGATCAATGATTAGAATATGCTAAATCATTAGAATTTAGTTTTAAGTAATTAAATTAGGGGAGTTAGTGCTTGCTTTGCACGCCAATCCTCTTAGATCACCTAAACAAATATTTTATAATTTAAAGGGAACTGTTAATCGCAACATTAATGCTAAATATTATTGAATGTCTAAATAAAATTACTACGTTTATGATATAACAGTAGTTACAATGAAAGTTAAACAGAACCAGCAATACTTAAACAGTCTCTCATATACATAAAAGCTGAGCATACAAATTAGAAATACAAATAGTTTCAAGGCATATACTATGTTGTTAGAGTAAGTTATATAGTGTGCCAACACTAAACATCTTCAATAAGCTGATGTATTTATTATAAACGGACAAATAGTTATTTTTAACTATGTATAAGTTAAAATAATTGTATCATCGCTTCCAAAATAATTGCAAATTTTAAAAATCTTAAAATAAATGTACGCCTTAAACTTTAAATGGATACAAGGGCAGTGAGTGGAAAGTATCCACAGAGTTTTACTTACCAGTGGAAATTATATATAAGTGAACAACCATTGTCAGTCACAGTTTGTTGTCTAAATGTGACCGTTTATTTACAAATATTTAAAGAGCAAACACAAGTTTACGATTGTAAAAGTATTTTCATGGCCGCTTTCCATCTCTGTGTTTTATTTCTTATCTATTTAATGTCTAGTCGCTCTTAATCTGTCTTTTCTATATCTTCTTTGTCCTGTCTCTCACTCAATCGTTTCTATTAAGGATACAGATGATCTATGTTAGATCAATATCTGTTATACAGTTTGGAGGTTTTAAAATGATCGTCTATAATGTGCCAATGATCTAAACTCGAAAATTCAGTACAGATAAATTATTTCTTTATACAATTGATATTTTACATTTTACAAAACGACAAATGTATACAAAGGGACACGAACCATCTATATTACAACAATAAAAACATAAATTGTAAATATTGTACAATAACAAAGTCTTTGATCAAAATTGTAGATGTATGTTTTCAATATTTGGAGAGGAAATATTTTAATTCTATTATAGATATTATTGGATAAACAACTCTACATATAATTAGAGTGGAAATTTTAGTTTTAAATAGTGTAATCGATTAAAAATATTGTTTAGTGGTTTTGTAAAAAATATTATTGTTTTAGAAAATGTAAAATTTTAGTTCAGTATTTAAATTTATTGCAATTGTTGGATATTTATGATTTCTGTCTTGAAAGTATAAGTAGTAATTTTAAATAGGTTCGTATTTTTTTATTGAAGCTAAAATTAAAATTAATTACAATTATCGATAAATAGACAATACAGATTTCAATGTCATAGTTGTAATTTATTGTTGAACTCAAACATGTCCATTTCCTTATAAGTTCTTAAATTGATTGCCTTTCATGAAAAAGTAATTATCTAATTGCATGGATAAAAAATTTATATATGTATTCTTAATTTGAATAAATAACTCATTTTCTCAGTTAACTAAGTTTTTTGAAGGTATAAAACTTATACAAATTTAAAAAATGTAGCCTATATAATAACGAAACGTGAGAGTAGGGAATAACACAAGTAAATCGATAGCCAGTAACCAGGTTCGAACATACGAGGTTCCAAATGAGACTAGGATAATCTTCTAAGCTATATTTTAAACAAAAATAAGAGAAACAAATTACCCAGTATTACATTGTACTATAAAAATGTACTTTCAAATGCAAAAGGTACTTAAATTCATCATTACATAAAAATTTGAAACACAAAATGATTTATTGTAAAATTTCGATTAAATTTTATTGCTCGAGTCAAACCAAAAAATCAACATTTTTATTTGAAAAAATCCAAAAGTGCTTCGCCAACGGCCGTGGCAATAAAATGAAGGAATAAAATGCAGACAATATAGGGATAAAACGAATAAAACAGAATGACAAAGAAATTGGGGGAATCGTGGAAGCGAGTGGGCTTGTCTAAATGTCACACTTGGGACTGATTTCGCAGATTTTAAGTAAGGATTCAAAAACTTTACACGACCCAAGTCGTTTAAAAACGAGTCAATTGAGGCAAAGCGTTTCGTGTACCTTCATTTTGTAAAGTTAACCTCAAAATTTCAAACGGCACGGAACACGTTTAGCTGGAATAATAAGACGTTTAGTGGATACACATTTGTATTACGGAATAAAAAACGCGAAATTTCCCATTGGGATTATTCCGGGTAGAAAGTGGATCCAGACTCGGAAATGTTCTCAAGGGATGACGGGTAAATACGCATAAGGGTTGAAGACGAAGTGAATTTCTCGCTGTAGTCTTTCCTTGATTGGAATCTAGTTTTGTTTTTGTTTCCGTTCTTCTTTCAAGTAATATTGTATATTTAAATACATTCAGGGAAACTAGAACAACCTCTTAGTTCTACTGAAGCGTCATGCTGACTGTAGATTTATTATTCTAGACTAGGAATTTATTTTGTTTTCTCATCTGTGATCCTGCAGGGAGAATGATTAATACAGAAACATATTGAATGTTACTACATTTAGTTACAAAATATATAAAAATATAAAAAGTTTTGAAAAATAAAACAATTATGTTTCGTAAGATAAAATATCGCTTAATTTTTTTAAATACAATTTGTTGTAATTTATAATGTAAAGTAAATCATGCAACTCTGGTCCTACTACATACTACAAAGTTGACGTCGTGCTTTTTATTTTAACACAACTTATTAACCGTAAATTCGAGGTTATAAGTCTTGTAATTTTGTATAGTTATTAATTGTACGTTTTTTGTTAAATACAATATACATGTGCTAATAGTGTACTTCACTATTATAATAAGTTCATACAAATATGAAAATTACATCTGGGTTTCACGAAATTTTAAATAAATCCCATGTAGGTAATCCAACGCTGTTCAAGCAAAAAACTTTTTAAATATTTTCGTTAATGTTTTAAATTTATTTTCACGCAACAATTTATATTTAAGTTCAATTTTTAATAAATTTACTCTAAAAATTATTTGAATTTGGCATGTAAAGATTAAAATTGTCTCGTTTGTTTGTCGTGTAATTGTTTGTCATGAATTCTACCTTAAATGCAGTTTAATTGTAGAGCTTTTATTTTAAATGATATTATTTAGTCTGCCGTGCGAAGTATATGCCGTGGATGACATATATTTGGTCACACACTTAGAAGTTTTGCTGCTAATGAACCGTGGATCCTTTAACTTACCACTTATAACTTCACACACAGAAAACCAGCTTTGACAACTATTATTTACTAAACTAATTAAATACTAATTTAACCGATTCACTAGGCTGGAAGATGTAACAAACTTAACAGTTGGCTAGATATGCTTGAAATCGGCCAGACTCCGTCGACCTAATTTAGCCGTAATTACTAATATTTGTGCTGTACATGACTCAACAATCGGCAGAAGATTTATGAACTCTTCTCGTGGGCATTATTAGCTGGTTATTATAATCATTATCTATACGTTCTAAAAATAAATTGTACCACGCCATGTAAAATAACCTGTCTTCATTGTGGCTACAAATGAGAAACCAATTTCTCTCCTGCGCTTTTTATAAATCGAATAGTGACGATCCAGATCAATATTACTATCTTAAAAGCATCACACTAGAAAAGAATTGATATCTAAAATAGAGAAATTATTTGTATAGGATTGTGATACGTTGAAGGGATTTTTGGCATGATGTTGCATAATTTTTTAAATTTAAAAAGTTTTAAAAAAATATTGTGAAATTTAGTAATTAGCATACCTTTGTGGATCAAGGAGAAGGGAATCTTCCAGTTTGCTACTGTTGGAACTCATAACACAGTTGAGTAGATTAAAGCCTAGTTCAGTTTACGCGGGCTACTCCAACGCCTTCATTAATTTAACCTTTATTTATAGACCTTAATTTAACTAGTTTAAAGTAGGGACCGTTAGAGATGTGCAATACCCATTCGAGTAAATGCATCAATGTCGACAATTGCTATATTGGTACGACGCTCTGACACGAATATACATCTTAACTAACCTATTAACAGCTTATTTCTCAGTAAACATTATATTTTGCAGAAAACTCCAACTTGTAATAAGTAGGCAACAAAAGACATCCAACTATTTTTATCTTTACGTATGCCAATGAAAATAATGATTTCGTAGACATTTAAGCAAATGTGTTTTAGAAAAAATAAAACTTACGATTTCAGTTAGTTATTCTTGAACAACTTTCAGCAAGTTACAACCGTGTATCTTCTGAATTCGATGAAAGCTTTGTAAGACTGCCGACAGTTTTAGTTTTTCCCACCCATAGGCAAAAATAGATAAATAACAAAACAATAATAAATTTTTTTATTAACACTGTATTTACTCCCTTTAAATTTGAAATAACTTTAGATTAGAAATATTTGATAGTAGCATACTTACATTTTTTAAATACCATTTTCCAATAACGTTCGACAAGAGGCCTATAATTTTTGCACTAATGTCAGTGCTAGTAATATTATATCATTTTCCCCCTCCTTCGCTAAAGATTTTAGCGTGACCATTCATGCTAAGTGATTAATGTTTATATTTGGCGTTTACGATGCTTAAACCGTTTTTAATAGATAAACCAAATTACAAAAAAACTGTCTAAAATAATTATCAAACGACAAGAATTATCACTTTATCCTCTAATTGTTGACATTGTATCGGAGAATAATTCTCTTCTACAAAGTCACTTTAATTAATTAAGCCTTAAACCATACTAGCCTTTTTTTTCTAATTTACAATTTGTGATCAAAAAGTAATCACATATTAGGTTTAGGGAGGGACAATGTACTGTATAACCCTTTTGTAATAAAGGATTAGTTTAGATAAGATACTTAATGTACGGTGTATAAAAGAAGATTAGCAACTGTGCTGCAGTGAAAAGAGTTGCGAGGGGAAAGGGGGGAAGGGTTATGTCCTTGTTAATTTGGATCTTTGTGTCCGTAGAGCTAAAACCAATGTCCGGTTACGTTTGCAGGGGATTCATTTAACGTTCATATTTGTAATAAAGGAAAATTACATTTCATTGTTCAATAATACTAAGTAATGACTCTTGATTAAAATTGAACTCTATATATTAGTTTACTTTTATTATGTAAAAGTAGATAGAATTTGATGGATTTCAGACTTGTGTTCAGTGAGCTGCGTGCCTCGTAAGCCAACCTACACGCTCGGACTAAGTTAGTGAAACAGTGTTTCGTAACATGTATTATTTCATTTCAAGAAGGATAACTACTTAGAATGCATAGTATTTATTTTTAAATTGTTTCACTCTGGTCGATGTATGATGTCTTGTTATTGTCTCTGTAAAAAGTTTTTAGTTTCATCAAAATCGGTCAAACTGCTTAGACATTACCACGAAACGAATTGATGTTTGTGATCAGTTCTAGGGTATGACTTACACGCTCGATGAGCTTACAAGCTTTATCTCGATTGGATACAGTTTCTAAACTATTCGAACAAACTTTATGATACAAAACTGTGTAACAGAAAAACGAACAAGCTAATTGAATATATGTTATTATGTTAGTGTTAAACAATTTCCATACCATTTTTAAGTACTGGAGAATAGGACTTATATACACAAAAATATTTATTAAAATGAAAACGTAAAACATGCTGCGAAGAAATAAGAATTACAATAGAAGGTATACTTTTACCTTTCATAATGAAAAGAAGGTAAATTTAGGTAGCTCTAAATATATACTTGTTAAAAATGCAAACACCAAAATAATGAATTATATTAAAGCTAATAACATAAAGTGTCATTTTTTTAAACTTACCATCTTCAAAATTGTCCATTGTCCAAAATATAGGAACAGATATACAAAATCTGATCCTTTTCAAAAATATCCACATATGGCTTTAGATACATCAAATTGATGCTCTTTAAAAACATAAATTTCTATGATAAGAAAATAAATAGGCCCGTTTGTTCAAAAGTTATATTTTGCTATTATTTTCTGGAATTTATAAAAAATAGATTACGGCACTATGAAAATGATAATTTTCTACAAAGTAAAATATATAAGTTTGGACGAAGTTAACAGTAAGAATTAAACAAAAGCCAAGTTTACCAGTTCACAGAATGTTTACAAAGAACTTCTTATCTTATGTCTTTATAAGAAAAAAAATACAATTTATGCCTTTGATTGCACACTGCACTTTCACTTAAATTATTTGTTATTGTTCTTGTTGGTTTAAGTAAAAATAACTTTTTTTGTTTAATAGCTTTAGTTTTGTGTTTCACAAGTGATATTTGTTCATTACAAATTGTTGACGTGTCGTGGTGATAGGAATGGGGTTGGAGGAATTATGAAATTAAGTTTTCTAAGGTTCTTTTAAAAAAAAGAAACCGTCCAGAGAACGGATTTTCGATATTTTTCCATCTTTTAAATAATATAAAATTATAACAGTAACATAATATACACAATTTTTTAGAGTAGCGAACTAATTGTGTTACATGGTTTTTATTTTCTTACCAAAGAAATCCATGGTGTTTAAAGGGATTCAATTTAATGTACCACAAACCTTATGTGTTCATTACAAGTTTTTGAGATGCTGGATAGTGGTTTTTAGGATTTTGTAAATAGGTTTTCAAACGTTCCCTCTGACGATAACAATTAATTGTTCCTAGATCAGATTTTGCAAAACTCTTTCCATATTTTAAATAATATATAATGTTATAAGAAAAACCACTTAAAAATAACATTTTTAGTGTAAAAAATGAATGCTTTACCTGATGATATTACTTTATTAGCAAATTAATATATTTATGGTTTTTATGGGCTTCAATTTCATGTCTCACAAGCCATATTTGTCTATTACAAATTTTTGAGTTGTGAGTGATATATGTTGGGGGGACGAGAGATTTTTTTAGGTCAACCTGCCGGTGAATGACTGTCCCGTGATCAGATTGTGTTTTTTTAATACTAGATGTGGTAGGTTAAAAAAAACAGGCAGTCGTGGGTCTGCCGTCAGAAGTGAAAAAATTTTAGTTTCATATAGTTAACTTTAGTTTCGAGTTATTAAGAAGTATTTTTAATCAAGTATAAATGTTGTAATATGATCTTAAATAGTTGTGGAGATGCGACGGAGTCTTAAATAATTGTGGAGATAAGATAAAGCCTTAATATTATAATGTATTATGACATACATTAGTTCTAGAACTCATATTAAATATGTTAATAAAATCAACTTCACAAGAAATTATAACGATTGAAGTTGTAAACATAACCTCAAACTATAATATACACTAGGTTTACAGATGATGGGTGAAATCAGCTGTTATATTGTCAAATGTTACTCTTACATACATTCGCTTTAAATTGTTGGTGACGGTGACGTCCCTCGAGTTCAATGATTTTTCCTCACGTGCCTAACGCGCGTAAAGAAGTTTTCATTTCAAAAAGAAGCTCCATGTTTATAAATTACACTTAAAACAGTGTTAAAAGTATAGACCTTCATAGTTTTTAATAGGTTTCTAACGCCTGTTTTTAGAGTCATACTAAATCGATTTTATTAAATTTGTTGTCGTTGGATTACGTTTCGTTGGTACACACCCTCACATATATAATTGTCCTACATTATATATCCTCAACAATAAACCGATGCACTCAAGGGAGTGAGTGATGCACATGTCTTGGACACTTAATTGATAGAACTGATATATATAATGTTCATTATTATTGGTAAATGATGCTCTTCATTATTTATCACACCCTTCTTTGACAATAGCGGTTTGCCTACCCCACGCAGTCACACGTTGTCTAGTAGGTCTCTCATTGCCAGCACGTGCTAAACAAAGCGTCTAAATTGTTATCCTTAATATAACAAAAGGTCGATCCACCCTTTATATACGACACCCTAATACAATCCTATCCAAGGCATACCTTTAACGGTATACGGAAACCGACCAAAAGATAATCAAATTTTGGTGCGTGGCGCTGTCCCTCGAGTAATTTACTGCGGGAACTCTGGATATTATACTCCGTGTTTGATTTATTAAATTAATAGAAGGGGGAATGTTTCATTCTGGTGGCGATGAACTTTGTTACGGTAAAATGTCAACTTGATAGCTAAGGGATGCTCCGTGGAGGGAACTGTATTCCTGAGTGGAAATCTAAGTTTATGCAGTGATATAATACCGTAGAGTGTCTTAATTGATTACAAAGTCCAGACTGTATTTCCAGTTTGCTGTCAAACCGTTATATAGTTACTTACATAATACTATGGTTACTAATGGACAGAATATTTCAAACTAATTATTGACCTTTGTCAGGTAACAATATGTATTCAATGTATGTGATTTCTTTACTTTAATGTACACATACACATGTATTGTCTATATACAATTTTCCTTTTAATAGTTTAATATTATAACGGAAAGAAAAAGTTAAACTCTGACAGAATCGTTCGTTTACCCTTCCGTCAGCCTGTAGCATAACTTATTTATAAATCATAATAACTGCATAATTGTTTCAAATTTTGTTCGGAAATTTGCCATGATTTATATTAGAAAACACCGCCATCAAGCACAGACTCACATCAAATATGACAGACGACCAAAACGAAATCAAGGCTGCCATTCAGAAAACTAAAGGGACTGCTGTTCTAAATCAGGAAACATGTTAAAGCAAACAATCTTTTCCCATTTCTTTAAAGTGCTAGCACAGGATCATTCAATTTAATGAATGTATGTAAAGCCATCACCGATTGCAATTAATATAGTAGGTCTGCCTAAAACGTTCAGCGAACGATCTGATTTATCGGTATTCAATGCTTGAAACAGCGCGCGGCATGCGTACCTAAACATGTCTGGATACGCCATCTGTCAGGAATTGCGCGAGGCTTCTACTGCAGCACTTTTACAGTCATTGTAACAGAGTGTTCCGAGTATTATGCATAGAAAAGATATGGAGCAACGACACAACATTAGGTTCTGCTTCAAATTGATTAAAACGGCGACAGAATCCCATGAGATGTTGGTGCAAGTGTACGGGCAGGATGCTGTGTGTAGGAAATGTGTGTACGATTGGTTTGCACGCTTTCGCGCTGGCAAAGAATCGGTGGAGGACGAACTGCGTTCGGGACGACCATCCACAAGCAGGACGCCGGAAAACACTGAACGTGTACGAGCTAACAAAATATCGGCGGTAGACTCTGAGCGAATAATAGCAGAAGAAGTGGGTATTAACAAAGACACAGTGTGGGCCATTTTCTATGAAGAATTGGGCAACGAAAGATTGTTTCACGATGTGTGCACACATAGTAACAGTTGATCAAAAAGCAAGACGTTTTGAGGTCCGTGGTGGTTTTATCAATATGTGTGACCGGGATCCGACTTTTCTGGGTTCCATTGTCACAGGAGACGAGACTTGGTGTTACCAGTACGACACTGAAACGAAAAGACAATGAAATGGGGAGTCACCTTCTTCCTCGCGACAAACAAAAAGCCGCGTGGACCACGTTGATCACATTTGTTGGCAAAGAAGGAATCATCCATAAGGAATTCGTTCCTGCTGGCCAAACGGTGAATGCCGCATTATACTTGGACTTGGAGGTTCTCAAAAGTTTATTGCAGTTCATCCGGCGTGTTAGGTTACACATGTTCCAGACCGGAAATTCGATGTTACTGCACGACAATGCACCATCGCATACCAGCATCATTGTACGCTAGATTTTGACTCAGCGTTGCGTGACAGTTTTGCAACTCCCACCGTACTCTCCAAGATCTGGAGACTGCAGATTTTTTTTTTTTTTTGTTCCCACATCAAGACAAACACACCTCCTTTTTGTTCCTTTTTGTTTAAAGGAATCACGGTTTGCGGACGTCGAAGAGATTATGAAAACGATTATACATGAAGACTTCTCCAATAGTTTTGAGGCGCTATGAGAACGTTGTCAGTGTGTTGTGTCTGGTAGAGAGTAGTTTGAAGGCCAATACAGAAATGTCTAATGTACATTCTGTTTTTATGTTCCTATCATACCATTCACCGAACTTTTTAGACAGACCTATAGTATATAAAATATAAAACTTGCCTTAACAATTCTTAAAACTGTCAATTGTTTACAGCTGTTTCTCCTATGTATCAGGCATCATCAGAACTTAAAACTTAAAAACACTTTGCACATTACCCTTATTAACATAAATTATAAAAACAAATTTAAGTAATAAATAAAATGTACATTTAAAACATTTAATACAAATTTGTAATTTCACAGTTTGTGACCGTAAACTATTGTGCTTTTATTCCAACTCTGGACAGTTTTTATTGAAAACAATTAATTGTAAAAGATAGGATTGCCAAAACAAGTAGTGGATTTAATTAATATATTGTTCAATTTGCCTTTAGCTACTCAATTTTCTTGGCTTCCTAGTATTTTAGATCTCTGTAACTAATTATTCTTATTTTTAGTTGCAGTTTTAGATTAGAAGTCAAACACAGGTCTATTCGTTTTTCTATTTAGTTAATATGTGTTAGTTTTACATCTTCACTTGATAACAAGAGTTAAAGCCGTTTATTATTTTCTTTGTATACAAATAAAGGCAAATGTTCTGAAAATATGTACAATCCATCATTAGAAACTAACTTTAAAACCAGCATAACTCTATGTGTTTCAATAATATTTATAGCCAGTAAAATTATAGATGGCATTTTGGGGGATACAATGTTTGGTAACTTCAAATAAATATTTTATGTTACCGCAGTGTGGGGTTGTATTTGAAAGGGGTTTATTTAAAGACTTCAAAGCAATTATAATTTGTTTAATGCGTAGCGTTCAAGATATCTTATCTTCTAAAGCGAGAGATAATTGTCTGTCTGCTAAATGGATCTGGAATCTCCGTCTAAGGATTTTGGATTTTTTGATTTTATATGGGGCTTTTGGCCACGAGAAATCGATTGGAAATGGTCACCAGTCTGGGAAAATTCGTTTTCTACGTCTTTTTATTAAATTAAAAAGTGAAATTTGTCCATTTTAAACAATACAAAGCACAGCTGATGCAAATGTTTTCAATGTCATTACAATAATCGTCTGTTTTCTTTTAAACGAAGCACAGCTGATGCAAATGTTTTCAATGCCATTACAATAATTATCTGTTTTCTTTTAAACTGTATTTTATTATAGGTAAGCCTAATGTTGTATCTATTTATAGTTACCATGGCAACGAATACTTCTGCTAAATAAACAAACCCTTTATTTAGTTTTTTAATGTTATAGGCCTAACCTAAACGATGTTCACGGAAATTTGCAGTAATAGTTATTGACGTGAGCGAACTAGGCCCTGTTTATAATCAAGCTTTAGCTCGGTCTCCTGGTACTTTCTTTTAAAAAATGAATAGAAAAATGTTAAAATATTTAACAAAATCCTTGGAGTTAGAGGTTTTAATAGTCTATACTTTATAGGAACCATCTTGCGGATACAAAGGTGTTATGTAAAAAATACTGTCTATACATATTAACACTGTAGAAGTAATGGTGTTTGTGAGCAGTCAAGTCAAATCTTGGTATCTAACACGATATGCAATTTATTCTAGGCATGGTTATCGTTTTGATTTAGGTGGTTAGTCAGTACTATTACTTCTGAACATTCAAAGAAAGCGGTAGAACATTATAGCGAAAAAGTTATGTGTTAAATATGCTAAACTGTTTTATACGTACCGGTACACCAGTACCAACTTAGGGATGTATTCCTGTTATAGCTAACAAATAATAGTCGTTTAATTTATTTTAATAGTTACCACTAAACATTTTTGATTTCTAAGCTGCTTCTTTCCATGAATAAATCGTTAAATTTAACAAGACGGCCAAATATAAGACAAATATAAGTTTAAGATCTTAGACCTATTATTGTCATCATATTAAAGAATATTTTAAGAAATCGCATTCAGAAATTTTTCTGTTTACGAAGACAAATTTTAATTGCAGAACTATTTAGCAGATTTGAGTTTATATAGAACGAGCAGAAGTTTTTCAAACGATAGAATCTAAGAGTTTGGCATAAGGTTGAAAAGCTGTCGCGCATACTCCAGATAGTATGGTCTTAGATATCAAACCTTTAATACGTGTTTTTAAGTTAGAATTTTTAAGTTATGATTGGATGCAAAGTTATTTAACTTTTTATTGTACGAGCTGTTTGATAGCTTAATTTAGTCTAGACAGTGTGAGTTATTCTCTATGTGGTATTATGGAAGTATGTGTATGTTTGTACGATGGGTAATGTAATAAATAAAAGTATACAACAAAGTGTTGTTAAGTCAGTCGACAGTTAATTGGTTGCGACACCATGTTACAAGTTAAACATTTTGTGCAACATTCTCTAAATACTAAACAATTAATTGTAACATATTTCATATAGGTAATCTGCACGCTAATAAAATAATAGCACTAGTTTTAAACACATGGTTGAAATTCTTCGTTTAGTCGAGTGTCCCACCCATTCAAAATAAAACGTTACTATTAACCGTGTGATTTTTATTTTCTCCACCCTATACGTAGTATATGGAGAAAGTATTGTTTTCGTAAAAATGTTCGAATTTGAATTTTCAGTTGAATTATCTGTTTTGGTGCTCCCAGAACCCCAAAAAATTGTTTAGTGCAATTATCTGTGTTGGTGCTCCCTGAACCCAAAAATATTTTTAGTGGAATTTTTTGTATTGGTGCTCCCTGAACCCACAAAAGTGTTTTTTTTAACGTGGTGTCTGTCTGTCAGTGTGTCAGTATGTATACACGACCAGAGGGGACACTATTGGTCCGATTTTCATGAAATTTGGTATGTAGGTACTATAGAACATCTCAGGTTAAGTTGAGGCAAGCAGGGTGGGTAATTAGGGTCGGTTTCAACCGTCATAAAACTGACCCTTATTAATGCCGCCTGAGTGTACCTGTAGGACACTCTAGTTTAAAATTGCAAGTCTGTATGTCTTAAGTGAAAATGAAAAAACGATATCATAATTCGTTTCATGATACTTTCCTGATAATTTTGATACCAAATTTGATTACATTTGGCCAACTTTGAGCTGTATTAGCATTATAAACTTCGTTAGTTGAATTAACTTTACATGGTTTACAACAATAAAGCCACAAAAATGTACTAGAGAAGTTCATATTTAAATATGTAATAAATAATCATTATTTGAGAAAAAAACTCGATACTGTATCGTTATTTACCATAATACACACAATTGTGTGTTCGTACCATGTTAATCGGCCGACTTAAGGGGGCGCTACCCTGTCCGACATATTGAATCTGATTCCCATAAGAGCAATGCTACAGAATAAGTCATTTTTCTCTTAATTCGTGGAATAAATTTAAACATTTGGTTTCATTTTGAAGTACTGTCATATGCGGATGTTTATTTCTAAATACATTTTCAAAAACTGTTTTATTGTTTTCATAAACGTACAATATAAAAATAGTAAAAAATAAAAAAACAGTTAAGTTTATTAATTTTTTACTCAGTTGCAATAAGAGATATTGCACAAAATCTTAGCAATCAACACCCACAATCTATTTTACTTTAAGAAAAACAATACACAGCTTTCGTTTTTTGACAAAAACAACACAAAAATATGCTTAATAGTGAAGGTATGTTTTGCTTATTTAACATTGAAATTGGTAGCCAACTTCGCCGTTTTGAATGTAGGAAGCCGAGCCTTAAAGTGTTGTAATTGTTTATTTTTGTCAATACAACAAATTACAAAATTAAATTTGTATTTATAAATTGATATTGCATTAATTAACATATAATAACAATTATCAAGTTTATTAATAATTCATTAGGGTTATTCTTATCAATATTCTTATCATCACTCACATTAGTAAACACCTCTCATGTTTACCAAACACCTCTTCCTGCAGAGTCCAACTATTATAAGACAAACGTACTTAGCACTGTAAATATTTTGAATGAATTTTGATATATTATGATTGATTGATAAAGAAACAATGTACATTATTTAACTGTAAATATTTGTAAAAAAATAAATACAAACAAATTATAAAATAAAAAAATATAAAAATTGACGAATGTCTAACAGACCAAAACAGACCTCTGGCAGTCTCAAGTCTGCAAAACGAGCTATTTAATAATTAAATGAGCTCCGAAACGCAGAGAGAATGGTAATTATAATATGTTATTACTATGGTATAAACACACAATTGTGTGTATTATGGTAAATAACAATACAGTATCGATTTTTTTCTCAAATAATGATTATTTATTACATATTTAAATATGAACTTCTCTAGTACATTTTTGTGGCTTTATTGTTGTAAACCATATTAGTAATGTTGATTCAACTAAGAAAGTTTATAATGCTAGTACAGCTCAAAGTTGGCCAAATGTAATCAAATTTGGTATCAAAATTATCAGGAAAGTATCATGAAACGAAATATGATATCGTTTTTTATTTTTACTTAAGACATACAGACTTGCAATTTTAAACTAGAGTGTCTACAGGTTCACTCAGGCGGCATTAATAAGGGTCAGTTTTATGACGGTTGAAACCGACCCTAATTACCCACCCTGCTTGCCTCAACTTAACCTGAGATGGGCTATAAACCCTAATATATCCAGGCGTTTTTTTCATTTTTTGGAATTTTTAATTTTTAAGGGTAATTTACAAAAAAAAAACAATAAAAACCGACAAAAATGCAAATTTCTCAAAAACGGCTCTAACGATTTTGATCAAATTTTCAGTATTTTTAGTGCTTAAGATGCCAAACAAAATGACACCACCCGCTTTTATCAAAACTTCGGCGTTTCATAATTATGGGGAAATGTTAAAAAATAAACAAGTTTATGTTGTCAATCTAGCATCACGGCGACAGCCGCACGGGGTAGCACAACGGTAGCGAGGACGGCCAGTAATGCAAAGGTCGCGCGATCGAATCCCGCCTGGGACAATAAATTTTTTATACGATTGACGTAGGTAGAATATTATTTGTTTGTTTTGATCTAAAAAGTAGTAAATAAAATGATTAAAAACAATATTATTTTGACTACAGTAAGTTGGGAGAAAGTTTGTGTCAGTTAACTGATACCGTTTATTATTTTACCTGTTTATTCCAATCCTATCTTTTATCTGAAACTTATAGCGAAAACCAAGTAAACAAAAAATGTCTATCTTATTCCTAAGACCTCAGATCAACCTAATAAAAATGGCTGTACTCTAATATTATTTTTTTCTTACTGAGTAGACGTGTTAATCCTTCTGTATTCTTGCATTCCCAAAGTTTACCCTCTAAAGTTTCTTTCTAAATACCTGTAAAAAAAACAAAAACAGTATGAGTGAATGCAAATATAAAATGTGGGGTACAAACAAAAATTGGATGGCAAACAATAGGTGACAAGCATAATAATAAACTGTGGAAAAGTCACACATAAGGATGGAGACACAAAATAAATTAGAATAACAGTGTGGCAAAAATAATGATGTAAAAGAGGACATGTAAGACAATGTAAAACATAAACGTGTAAACGTAAATGTATTAATTGTTTACGTTCCTCCGTCAAGTCACAAAAATGTGTCAGGCATAAAATATTATTCTACTTATAATTCTAACAATAAAAGAAAATTTTAACGCGATTGAAACAATAAAAAACGAACTGCTTGCCATATAGAACTATTTCCTCAGGATGTATACGACCCCTATCCCTTTTGTTATATTTCTACAAGCATCAGGCGACTAGTATACTAGTCGATTGGGTGCGGCTACATACCGGCATCAAAGTGTCAGACGACTAGTATTCTTGTCAGTACATTTACATAAAAATTGATGCATAAACAATAATAGTAAGTATGTCATACTATGTATATTTGTACTCAGGACTTTTTGACGATTGATTTGGTATATTGTTTATTAAACTATGACTTAAACCATCTCGTAAAAAAAATAAACAAAAGTTCAAGACATGACAAAAGTGTTTGTCTGTCTGGCGACAGCAAGAAATAAACGGAGTCTTCCTCTTATCTTATCGTAGACTAAATATACTGTCTTATAAACAAGTTAGTTATATCATTGCGTGGATCGAGACCCTGATCTTTCCAGTCATATTTTTTAGAATCAGGTCTAGTTCTGTGGCTGAGATATGATGTTTATATCCATCTATGTTTTCGACTATGTTTTGACAGTATAAAACAGGCATTGGATTTTTGATGTTTATGTATGACTAATATTGGTGAACTAGTTATCTATTATACACCATTTTCTTAGTAGAAAAATTTCCTACAATGAAATATAAGTTTGAGAGCTGATGGTAGAGATTATTTGTAGTCACATCTGCTTTGAAAAGGACGTTTTAGATCTCATTCTCGTGTCGCCATTGTATTGTGAATTACGTTGTGAGTGATTGTGTAGTGAACTTGTTTGTTGATTTGTGTGAGTTATTTTTAATTATTTTGAATTAGTGAGTTTTTTAATGGTGAAGTAAAGTAATGTATTTAATTAAAGTGAAATTATAAATAGTTGCAATATAATTAAATATAGACCTAGGCCTATTTTGTTTGCAAAAAGAAGCCATAAAACAATAATTTCTAATTCAGGATTATACAGCATTTTTATAAATGCTGGTATAAATAGTAAACAGTGCTATAAAGCATTTTTTTACATTTTATACAACTAACTATTTTATTGTTTACAATACATAGGCCTATTTTATATTATTTCATTTTTTTAAATTCAATATGCAAGACTAGGCTATATAGAATTTTTGTAAACTGCTTATTGTTTCAAATTTTACCTCCAAAACAATTTTTTTCTTAGGAAGTAAACCGTTTTTTTATTGTTTCATTTTAAAGAACGTTTTTATCCTACATGTTTTATATTTTGGATTAAAAATTAAACAATGTTTAGTAATGCAAAATACTTTGGAGAAACATTTTTTTTAAATATCTTCACAGCAATGTTCTCCATACTTTCCTTAAATAAAATGTATAATGAGTGTACACTTTACTTGAATAGGATACATTCCATAGATGTTTAAGTGATAATGTTTACAAGCAGTAAAAAAGTGCCTGACGCTTAGAGGTAAATTGGCCTGACGCTTATAGACTATTGTTAACAGACATCAGCTGTAGTAAGTAGTGTCAGTAAATTTAGTTATTTTTGCGTGGTACTGGATTTTTAATTTCTTTGTAGTCAAATAAAGGTATTTTCAGTTAAACGTATTTCAAATTATAAAGTAAAATTATTGAAGCCGGTAACCTTATTTAACTCTTATCTGTTGTTGTGTATTTAAAATTGATACAATTTACACTGTTAATCATAGATAAAACAAAACGTAAAACAAAATAGTTCAACGTTATTATTATACAATATATAGATTTTGTGCACAACTTTGTATAGTAAAATTAAACGTCAATTGACTTTGCTTTCTTTATGACATAAATCACAGCTCAAAACTAAACAATACTAAAATATAAACAGTTTTTCAATTGAAGCAAGTGGTCGTTTACTTAAAGAAGTTAAATATGTACAACAATTATAAGAAAACAAACTACATTTTTCCTTAAGAAAGCGCCGGAGGAAATTGTATTAGAGATAAACGTACAACAGCGTTTCCAACACTTTCCGTTTTTCATTCTCCTACCGTTGCACATAACTCGCCTACGTGCAATTTTAAGCATTCTTTTAAATTACAAAAGGAGGTGAGCCTGAAATTATGGCCGCTTGCAAGGGCTGCGAACATTAGCTCGCTACGTGTTAGATCCGACCAACCTGCTACTAAATTCCATTTACATTGTTCCACGAATATTTTACACTTAAAATATATTTAACAGTTTTAAGGCAGCTTCGCCTAAATACCGAGACTGTTGAGAGTCGTTTGCTAAACTTGAAACGACGGGACGTAAGAAAATGCACAACTTGTATAGAATGCAACGTTAGCGTTTATGTTAGGGACGAGAAAACAAATGTTTATACAGAGTGTTTCTACCGTTACTTTTAGGTATTGATCCGGTGTAGAGACAATGCACGTTATCATGGCAAAATGTCTGAAAGTACCTAGTTGTCACACTACTTTTGTGTGATCCACAAAAACAGTTAGAGCCGTCGCATTTTGATTATTTGCATTTAATGGAAAATAAATTGGATACTAAAACAAACAAAAAAACTTTACGTTACTTCCCTGAAGCTCAATACCTAAACATATTCATATTTCAATGGATATAAATTCCACTAACTCCCTACAAGGTAGAGAGATGAAATTTGAAAGACATTATTCTTAAATGAAATACAAGACAAGAATAAAAGTATTTTGTATTTTGTTTATTTGGGGGAAATAGGATGACCCAATTACAATAAATACTAATTCATAGAATCTATATGAAGCTAAATACGTCTAATATTACTATAAGTTATACGAAATAGGAAAGAAAAAACCACAATTGCATTTTGATTATTCGAGTCAAAGAGGTAACATATTTTTCGAAGCCAATATTTTAGGTAAAATGTACTAATAAATGTTAAATGCACCTCAAAAACTTTTTAATCGGGAGGTATGAGTAACAAAATGGCGGCAAACTTGTTTTTAAGTTTACTGACGCACACGTGATCTTTTATGAAGTGCTAAATATGAGGAATAGAGATAGATTGGGACAAAACTCACTAAGCGTTTTTTTTTTTAGATTTGGAATCTATTATTTTTTTTTTTTTGCATGTAATGGTAAGGCTTCATATTTACCGGATATTTCTCTTATTCATTGTTATAGTTGTTTAGCTAGTTGTTTATAGTTTCATTATTTTCTTCAGTTCATCATGAGGATACTCATAACAAAGTTTCACAAAATAGTAAACCTTTTCTATACTAATATTATAAAGAGCTAAAGTTTTTTTATGTTTTTTATGTAGAGGTTAATCTCTGGCACTACTGAACCGATTGAAAAAATATTTTTACTAATAAAATGCTACACTATCCATGAGTAACATAGGCTATAATTAATTTCGATAAAAACCTTTTTTTATTTCAATATTTGTAAATTTGGTGGGAAAAAATTCTTAGGTTAGGCCTAGAATGATAAACCAACACATATATTTACATTTATAAACATAGCAACCAATTGAATAAAATAACATAATATAGCTGTTTGCTCCAATATTTCCAGTAACAGCTGATTTCAAAGTTTGAAGCAATTATTTTTGTATTTCTAGCTTTTAGGTTAGTGTTTTAAAGTGTAGACCTGAGCCTTGCTGGTTCTTTTAACCATTATTATAACTGCTGTTTTAAAATATAAGAAATAATTTGGTTTGAACATTTAACATTATTTACCATCTTAGTTTTGAGGTTATTATTAATCCTACACCTTTATTATAAATAAAACATAACATATGTATTTAGAGGGTTCCATTGGGGGTTGGCGTGCGGAGTACGCTGGGGCCTCCCCTAGTAGTAAATATTTTCGGTAACAATATTTACTGTCAAATATAGGTTATTTTAGTTTTTAATTGTGTGAATATATGCTGCTTGAGTCCTTTTAAAATATGTAAATTACCAAAATCCATTCCCAAGTAATTAAAGAAACGATTGATGCTATCTATAAGTGTACAGTGTTTACTTTTAATATGCGGAACCTAACCACAAAACGTAGAAATTGTTTAACGTCCATAAATAAATATAATACTACTAATATATAAAAACAGTTTTGAAGATAACACCAACCTTACGACTAAAATTCTCGTTGGTAATGGGATATATTTAACTTGGCCTAATCTCGTATATCAATACGATATTTTCTATAAATAAATATTAAGATTGACTTGTGCGGAGATATACTTGTTAGAGTTAAACTTGATCACAGAATCTCACAACGTAGGGTATGCATTAATTGTGAATGGTGCTGCGTTATCAATGGTTAGTCCAAAGAAAGTATATGCAACATAACATAGTCTATTAATAGTCAAGAAAATAAAATAATCTAGATGTCTCCTTGTAAGCAACAAATCCTAACAGCAATAACTTAAAACAGTGTATTGTCCACTATTACCTAATATTGTCCAAAATCGTAAGTGAATTACGAATATTTGAATGCAGCTTTTTCTACTGAAAATGTCTTAGAAAAATGTTAGGTGATCGTTAAGGTTAAACTCTACAACAGTAGGCCTATCCAGAATTTATTGTGATACTATGAAATATGTCCGAAAAAATATATACGCCAAACAAAAATAAGCATGAAAGCGTGAGCTAAATAAAAATTTGCTCACATAAATAGTAGTAGGCCCAACAAATTTTTTTATGGCTAATATTTGTTTACAGTAAAATCATCATTTAAAATTAGAAATCTATATATATTGTTGAAAAATGTAACACGACCGAACAGAGTGGATGATTGGGAAACTTTGTATACAAAACAAATACCGTAACATAATTTATTGTTACAAAAGAATTAGGTTAAATACAACATTCTGTATTATAGTCAATAATTTATTGTCAGATATTAATATTAGTTCAGCAATTTTGTTTAAGTTATATAGTAAATTGTAGGCTAGTTAGAATAACTCTAGGCAGTTAGAAACGTCTTATTATTGTAACGTAGGTTTAGAGTAAGCCACGCCCCTTTTAGTTTTTGTAGAGTTACGTTTCGTGAAACACTGTTATTATAGATTCGTTATAGTTTCACTATTTTATCACTGATTTGTATGTTTAACGAATTGGTTAAAAGATTCTGTTTTCACGTTTTATTCTATCAAAACAAATACTTTGTATATTGATGTTATTTGGACAGTTATATTTATTTATATTTTAACAATCTAAAACTATATAAACATGTGCGTTAGAAATATCAGGAAAAATACAATGAGAACAATTAAATTCTGTTCCAAGACCGAAACTCCATCTACAACTTGACTCATTGCTTCAACTAAAGAAGCATATTTTTGCTTTCCCGTACCCCCACAAGTCGTGCGACGGGGTAGCAGATGATCCTGACATGAGTTATTGTTTTGTCGCAAAAAGAATCCTGAGATACCGACCGTATTCGTTGACAAAGTAGCCGACAGTATTTATCTCTCTTTAAACTGCATTCAGAAAGAAAAGGAAAAAATTCCAAAGACCGAATCCATCTTAATTTTCTTCCCGACTTTTTTTTTTGTTCACACTTCATTTGCAATATTTCAATTCGGTGGCTCTTTAATAATATGGAGATTAATTTCCCCTTCATTGGATTATATGCAAATGTTATAATTTGAATTTCTCTCGTAAAACGAGAATATTTCATATTGTGCCAATTAATTTTACAATCCTGTTTAAATAACACCATTATTAATTATCAGAGGAAGCGCTGAACAAAGTGAAATATATTTAATTATGAGCACAGAGTTCGTTGTTATTTATTTAATATTGAAACTGTCACATTCAGGCCGTTTAAATGAGTGTTGTTTATGATTTTAAATAAAATATATTCATGAAACTAATAATGTATTATGCAAGTTTTGCATTGATAAAATATTACTAATTACCAATTTGTAATATTTTTAGTTTATATGTCAAAGTATAATAATACTCCAAGCCATTCCTTCCTCCATAATTTTATAGGAAAATATATTTAATATATACTTAATTTCTTCAGTTTGTTTTAAAGTATATTTTTGCAAAATGAAAGCTAAATAGAAACAGTTAGAGATAAAAATAGTTTCAAAAGTATAAAAGCAGCTGTTCGTGGAAATTAACTGAGAAATGTACTACATGGAAGTTAAGGTTATCGGTAGGTACTAAATTAAACAGAAGATTATAGTACCAATTCAAACTGCTGAGTTGAATATGTTAAATGGTCGAATACGAAACAAGGGCAAAACACTGTTTCTGAGGCTACTTCATACAAACCTTTCTTAAAATTATTTGATAATGTTAGTACTTTTGTAACCAACCTAAATCCAAACCCTCCACACATGTACATGGGCATTTAGTGGACTGTTTTTTACATCATTTTAATTCTAAGACCAAAATATGTTTTTCAAAATATACTTTCTGACTTCCCATGTTGAATTGTTAACTTAAGTACCTCAAAATGTGCGATCTGACAAACCGATTATCGAGTTTATCTATGCAAAACTGTTTGCTTAAAACAAAATCCATTTCTGAGGGTATTTTATTTTTTTTAAATATCCAAAGTATGGTAGAGTACATTACGACTAGGCCAAGTGTATGCAAATAATGCAACTTTTAGGCCAAGAGAAAGTTTATTTAATGCGAACGAACAATGAAAAAGTTTTTATTCCAGGGAAAAAGTAAAATTTAAAAGAGAAGAAATAGTTGAAATATAAAGCTGAATACACTCGGATATTACGAAGATATAATGGTGCATTCTTAGAGTAAGTCCTCGTTGATTGAAAGGGAGTAATCCATCAGGGAGTAGTAGAACTGGATGCGATTTTAATATACTTTTTGATCTTGTGATTTTACTAAGAAGAATGAGATTAAACTTTTATTCTTACGTCTTATTTGATTCACAGGAGAGCTCTTTTATCTTGGAAACAAAATGACTAGTTTTGTAATAACTGTTTATAAGAAAGCAAATAATATAATACATTTTCAAAGGAAAATTTAAATACAATAAAGATGATTTACATTTAAATATAATATGTGGGGTGATTAAGTGATAGTATTAACCACATCATCCTTTTGATTATCTTCGAATGAGTTTACAGTGTTTGTGGTTTAGTTCTTTTTTTCAGTTTCACTTCCAAATTTACACTTACACCCCCCGCAAGTGTTTAAGTTCCAAAATAACCCATACCGAAACGAAGTATTATAAGCCAGTTTGTTTTATGATTGTGGAATACCAAAGCAAATGCAAGCCTCATTCATTTTTGCATCAAGGATTTTAATAATTTCGACCTGATGTTTTTAAAACTTGTATAAAATCTTTAGACTTGTAAAATAATTATTTCTGTTAAAAAAAAAAAGAAGAATTTAAGTATTTAAAAAAATGCTGCAGTTGGAATATACTAAAATATAAGATTCTTTGTTTGTTTGTTTCTTAAAAACACACAATTATGATAATTTTTTTATACAAATATCTTTATCTATAGTGCAAACATTGGAGATAACTGTGGTAACAAATTCACAATGGTTAAATGAAACTCCGAACCACAAAAACAAGGAAAAAACGATAACTGAACAACTCAAAGATCAACTTAGGGTGGATCAATAAACATAACTTTCCATTGTGTTTTTCAGTTGGAATATATTGTTTCTAGTTATTGTATATAGGGGTTGTTTCAACAAATATGTTTACTTACAATGTTGGTAGAATACCACGTTAGTAAAGATTGAGCGTACCAGGGCGAAAATATACCATCAATGCAGTATTAAGAACCATTTATTGAATTGCATTACTGATAAAGCAATACCAGAGCGAAAATATACCATCAATGCAGTATTAAGAACCATTTATTGAATTGTATAACTGATAAAGCAATACCAGGGCGAAAATATACCAGAACCATTTA